>JAECUM010053342.1:0-12498 GCA_016617855.1 Megalonaias nervosa
ATCTTGCGGATTGTGGCAGACCGTTCCATGAGTCGATAAGTGTTGGTATATACGATTATTTGAACAACTGGTTCTACATTGATATTGAATGATATTGTTCAAGCTTTTTGGATTGTAAGAAGCTTACACTATATGAAGCCTCTCTTTAGTATGGTGGGAGTAAATTGGTTATATAATCCATCGTTGATAATTTTATAAAAACTGAGTTGGTTTTTTTTGTTGGTTTTTTTTGTTTTTTTTTTACCTTCCGCCTTTCTTGAGAGTAGACCATCCAGTTTCAAAATAAAATGCTTCTCTGGTACAAGTTTTTGTTTGTCCATAAACTATTCTGGTTGTTTTCAGTCGTAATTTTTCCAGTTTGTAAGAATCTGATTTAGTACAGGAAGAGCATATTTCATATGTACATTCCAGAACTGAGCAAATGTACATTAAATATATTCTAATCAGGTTATGTTTTGATAATACGTTTTTAAACTTCCTTGGTTGTTCAGTTCGCATAGATACAGAATGCATTATAAATTCAATATAGTTGTTCCAGGAACCATAGAGTGATAACATGATTCCCAGATGTCGATGCGAATCTTTTTCACCGGAAAATTCAAGGTGTGGTATGTATTCTAGTTCCCGTGGGTGAAAAGGACGCACTCTGATTTGGACGAATTAAAATTAACAAGCCAAGATTTTATTAGGCCTAGTCTGTTCCAGCTTGCATGACTGATTCTCCTAGAATCTTTAATTTGTCATTGAGAAAAGAAAAAAGAAAATAAAACAAATAAAAGAAACAAACAACGACGTTTGAAAAGAAATTTTTTGAAATTAGTTTAAATAATTAAAAATTTTGTATCCTTGAGGAAAAGTAAAAGTAAATGCTACAAAGTACTGCTTTGAGTGCAACAAACAACATCAAGGAACAGATCCGATAAACTTATGCGGGAAAATACGAAAATTGTGACATCGTTGAAGTTTTAGGGAAACCCAATCTACTAAATATTGTTAACTTCAAATACATTTTCTTGGGAGAAGTTAATTAAATTAACAACAAAAGTGTGCTTCTATAGTACTGAACGCTATAGAGATATCAGTAACATAAGAGCGCAATATCAAGTGCAAAAAATAAATAAATAAATAAATATACATACATACATACATACATACATACATACATACATACATACATACACCCACTAATCAGATTTGTTAAATATATTTATTTTATTCGGCGTTTATCTCATTCAAAATGATAAAATTATATAAGTCCAACATGAAACTTTTCCAATGATATCTTTTCTTGATATAAAATTTACATTTTTGGGAATTCGCCTCTCAGAAAAAAAACACTAATTAAGGTAGTTCTTTCTTTCAAAGCGACTTTTTATCTCCTTCGGCAATTATGCGGACTGACAGGGTTTTTGAAGCATGTGGTACAATACTCTTGAAAAGTGGTCCAGAGATATTTTATGTGCAGTTATATGTTAATCACCGATCGCTTGACTGACCCAACACTTGGAAAAAATAAACGCGATTGGGTAAAGATTTTAAACCTAGCTGAGTGAATTAGATTGGTCAGCGGGATATTGGAATATCATATGCAATCGTTGATTGACTGTCGCAGCGCAAGATCAAGAGGTTAATTCAACATGTACGCATGATAGGATCACAATCAGTTTGGACGACCGAAACTATGTTCTTACGACAGACATATTAAAACAAATAATTATTTTCATTTCAAGTGATGTACAAGCGAATCTGAGAATTTTGCAACTTGATTATGAACTTTTAAAAGGGTATATTGTAAAGAACAGTGAGAAGGAAGACCAGTTTAGTACTAAATAAGCTATCTTCTATAAGTAAAGCGTGATTTCTTATTATCAAGAGAGAATAATTTTGACTGAGTTTGCTTCTATAATTAGAGCATTAATAATAATAATAATAACAACAACAACAACAACAACAACAACAACAATAATAATAATAATAATAATAATAATAATAATAATATTATTATTATTATTATTATTATTATTATTATTATTATTGCCACCGTTAATCATCTAAGACTAGCAAATGCACCTGTATGTTATTTGATAGGCAGTACGTACTCTAGAAAGAGATCCTCATCCACTTCACCGATTTAAAATGAAAATGACAAACATGCATCCAGATTTTCCTATATAGCAAATGAAAATTCTAAAATTTGACATGGTGTAAACATTTAAATACACAAGGCACGAAGTGAGGATGGGGCCCGATAATCTACATTACGCAACGTAATGGTTACACGTAGTCACAAGTGTTGATGCTTTCCAGAAATCGATTTGCTAGTGATGGTCTCCTCGGGTCTCTGCCAATCAAGAACAGCAGATCGTGCTTACCAGCCGAGTTTAGCGCTGACACGCCAGACTCTAGTCTGGGCTATGTGATGGTCTGTTTGCTTGACACGCATAACCAGATAATGGTGTCGGAATCTGCATGCTTGCTACAAAACATGATACAAAAGACCACCAAGTTCGTGGAGGGGAGTTATGTGAAAGTAGTAATGTTCATTTAAACAAAGATTATTTCACATGTACGATTTCAGAATGATAAAAAAGATTGCACTGCGCTTCCAGAATTGAATGCCACGAAATGTTATACCAGACAAACTAAAACAAATGACACCAATGATACGTTACATGCGAACCAACGAACACAATAGTGTACGGTACAATGAGAAGTACAATGCATGATGAAACGCGAAATAACATCCTACAATACAAAAGGACACCTTACTAACAAATTTAATTCCAAGAGATCCTATGAATAAAACGAACACATAATTTAACTTATAAAGTATCGGGCCACCCTACAAAATATTTTGCAAACGGATTAAAACAAGGAATATAATGACTTGTTCTGTATGCAAATTCAAGGCATGAAATTTTTCTTCACAAAATGATTCAGATACAGAATCCATACAAATACCTGCCTGTCTGCCTTTTTATAATTCTGCATGTATATAATGGATGTAAATGCGCGTCTGCGTAAATGTTTGCTCCAAATGTTTTGCTAATGTGGTGGTAACTAATTAAGTCTGATTTACATGTTAAAATGCTAATTATAATCCAGTCTTGCGAATCAGCTTTCGGAATATCAGTTTGTGTTACAACTCACTGGCAAGACAAAAATACTAACAACTAATCAAACTGAATTATGAAGGTAATGAATGGTCTTTCCTGGGCAGACAGCTATATCAATAACCGTGGATTAAAGAAGCTCATCAAGACATGTTCTAAGGTCAGTCATGTCAAGCAGACTGGCTATCAAGTAATTTAAACGGTCTCTTTACTCACCGCCATTCCCATCTTGAGATTTGGAACCCCACATACAATTCTGACCTATGTTATCAAACAAGAACAGGAATCGGTGATAACGAAAGAGAAGGGAATTTCCACGACGCCAGGCGAAAGAATCCTTCTGATCCTCACGTAACACACGCGTACACAGATGATCAGTGACTCCCTCATCTAGCCCACCCAAATCAAGATGCTGCAATACCCACATTGATATAGAAGAATATATGATACGATCCAAACAGCAGACCTTTACTGATGTAAAACTGTACATTTACTAACAAGTGATAGTCAAATCAGAACAAAAAGGAAATTTGCCGTTAACCACGTGTTCTTCATCATTTAAAGTGCATTTTGTTTATGTTTTTCCACACAAATATTTAGTACATCACAAGTGAATTTGTTTTCATTTTACTTACAGTGAGTCTTTATGTGGACAGTGTTTCCTTGTTGCTGCTAACACGTACATGTAGTTATTTCTTGGTATTACTCAAGGACGTTCATAAAGGAATAATACAGGCTCCTAAATGACTTTTTCCTATACTGTTCTCGAGGCGTCATGGAAGGGAATGTTTCCAAATACATTTACATAATGTAATGTCCATAAAACGTTCATCACTAATTGATATCAAGTTTTATTACAACTCATTGATAACTGATTGATATCTGGCTGTTTTTCAACTCCTTGAGTAACTAATTAATATCAGGCTGTATTTCAGCTCCTTAATAACTGATTGACATCCGGCTGTATTTCAACTCCTTGAATAACTGATTGATATCAAGTTGTATTCCAAATCCTTGGGTAGCTGACTGATATCAAGCTGTATTCCAGCGCCTTGAGAAACTGATTGATATCATGTTGTATTCCAGTGCCTTGGGTAACTAATTGATATCATGTTGTATTCCAACTCCTTGGGCAACATATATCACTGATTTGTCTGATTCCATGCCATTTCATCAACTGTATTTATTATTACAAACAAATTATAACATATATGGTTGATTTCTTTAAAGGCGAGGTATCGAGTCACGCAGCAATGCATGTTTGTGTTCTGCAAGTAAGCCAGCTAATCTACTTAAACTTGTTTTATGAAAAATAAAGGAAACAAAATTAAATATCGTGTAAACGCAATTTTGTTCCCGTCTTATGCTTTTGAAAACATCGCACATTAACCTATTATTAGTGGATTCTTTAACTCTTTTTATACTGCTACAGCTATCTATATCACGTATATTATATTTATAATATAGTTTTTATTTGAGTCCTTTGGGTTAATGACAGTATTCTTATAATTATTATTCTAACACTATAGAATGGACTTTAAAGGTCAGGTCACATCGCGTGTGCAGAGTACATGCATTGTGTAGTACTATTTCCATTCATTAATCACGATCGGATTGCCAAGTTCATGTCAACATCCTATTTTCAGTCTAAATAGGTCATGAGTGTTTAATGTAGGTCAGGTGAATATCATGTGATATAAGGTGTACGTTTTATTGTTGATATGTCATGACTGCCCTAGCCGCTGATTGGTTAAATTATTTTTAAAAAAAGTCAAGCCTTGACTGAAAAGGTATTTCACAATATAAAATAATTTAAATGTTTGGGACTCGTTTCTAATAATTCAGATTTGTTTATTTGCTGCATATTATGTGACTATATAAAGGAATTAAATCACAGCGTTTTATTCAACAACTATGTGAGAGTATAAGGTGATATATATTTATTTCTTTATTGTTCGTTGAAATTGCAGAGATGAAACCATTTATTCTAAACAGACAGTACCTTACTGGACTATTGTGAAACATTCAAGGACTTGCAAATTTATTAATTTCGTTGGATTGCCGTGAAACATTCAAGGACATTTGTGCCATTCATCTTTCACTGGGTTTACTTTGAAGTACAACATTTGGATATTAGTACAGTGCTAGCATATACGCATATTAGAATGTTCATTCGGAATACTTATTGAGCGTTTCCGGATTACTGTGAAATTAATAGTACATTTAGGAAATTATAGGAATTCATACCAATGGTAATTTAGTCTAATTCTTTCACTCTGTCTAACTTGATATTTTAGGGAAATCAAATTTATATTGTGGATTGTAGAATTATTGTTGGGGTTGTGCTTTCTTCCTGTTAGATAGTTTAAGCCCCTAGGACTTAATAATACCTTCTTACATCGTACAAAATTTGTAAACAACCGCTGATATAGAAATTCTTGGGCTAGTGCCTTGCGTGCTTCCGAACTGAGGGGATATTAGTAGTATAAAATTAGGGATTCCAAACCAAACGAAGGAGATCCCTATCATCTCACAGGATGTGGTCTCTGGGCCATCTAAACAAAAAGGTGATGCATGGTGGTTCTGGACCAAACGTATTAAATCCATTGTATTGTTTTAATGTAAGGAAAAATGTTGGTTCTGTACCAAACCCAAGATATTTAACGAGAAAACCATGTGGGTTCTGAACCACTGGGTGGTGACCAGATCGATGTTGGTTCTGTACCAAGGGGTGATCAAAGCAATGTTGGTTCTGTACCAGGTGGTGGTGACAGTGAGTGAAAATAAACAATGAGATTATTCATGCTTACATCACAGGAACTTAACGCGGCCTGATGTATTTTATGTCCAAACGCCAACGTTGCAACGCCATCGGAGCAGTATCGTTTATCGTCGATGGTGCATATGCCCTTTTGGTTGACCAGCAACGTCGAAATTCTGTGTTGGTTTGATTTGAAAGTTCTCATCATGAAAAAGTGGAGACCACCAGCCAGGGCCTCTATGAAATGATCGATCGTGGCAATTTTACTGATGACGGCCTTTTTAATGCCTCTGGTCTTTTTCTTGACCGCGTATGTTTCCATTTTCATACAGTACATTTTGGAGCGCAGACCTATAAACTCCACAATGGGAGCACCGTTACACTCGTCTTTGAACTTTTCTGGGACCTTTTTATTGTCTGCTCAGTAAAACGGACTATGTCGTAGGTAATCGCTAAGAAAGAAAAGTACTTTGTAATCAAACATATCCTGATAAAGATCCTCCCTCCAAATCTTATAGACGAGAGAATTGGCCATGAGCCGATGAACATGAGCACCACACCGTGACTTAATGAAAAGTCATGATGGAAATCCAACATGAGCTGTTTGGAAAGATTGAGTATAGCGGCTCCAACGTACACAGGTTGTAGAGTTTCAGATGTTCGTCAAAGATTTTCATGTAGACGACATATAATGTTAAAGGTATGGACATTTTAAACTTAATTTGACCCTTCAACATAGAGGCTTAATGTTAAACTCCTTTTTGTCTTAAAACAGTCACACCTGTCTGAACAGATGGACATTTTTAGCATATGTTTCCCGTTTGTCCCTGCACATTTTTCAATATAGAGGCGTACTGTTGTCGCTCACACGTTAAACTTATGGACAGTTTCTAACATTACCTTTTCACCATACAGAGTTCTATGCGCGTTAACCTAGGGCGCAATGTTCATTCCCGTTTGTCCCCATATCGCTCCCCATTACTACTTGCCTTTATTTAAAATTATCAGCGTATAAAATTCAACTTAATCGGGATGCTGAAATTTGTAATAACACTGTATTGTGTTACTAGCAATCAGCTAATTCAATCTGACCATTATCGATTATCAGGAAGGTGCTATTACATCAAACGCGGTATTTTCTCACTTCTGGGAAATAAAACTGAAACAAAATAGCCCGCGAATTGTCTCAATTAGGCATTTTTTTTTTAATCACAATGGATGATAGGGAGTTCCCAAATCATGTTCCGATGTTATCATGTTTCAGACGGCTGTTTTGCCTTCTACGCTGATTTAGTTTTCCGTCCACCTAGATTATCAGCGACTTCAAACATGATTAGGGTGATTGATTAGAACCTAAATATACTTAAAGCTGTTAAAGAGAGTCTGTGATATCTATACAGGTTGCACACCACGATAATTGCTTTGATTTTAAAGCAAAATGCAAACATCAGCATTGCACTTATCTTATTTTTTAATTATTTTAATATTTATTTTGTACAACTTCCTTTCATAAGACATGTTAAAAATATTTTTGCACAAACAAGACATTATCTTAAGAAATGGGTTAAATTTAAGTGGAAAAATGTACATGCTAGGCGGCATTTATGTTCAGGCTCTATTGTTAATACTTGTTGAACTGTCTGAGACCTTTGAACTTTGACAAATATGCATCTTGTACCTTTATTCCATGACAGGAATAAAATCCCACAATACTTTCCATTTTCCTGGTTGAAATGGACTATCAATCGATTTCAGGCGCATTAACCATATACATGCAAGCACGTTTTAAAGCTTTACTTCTTTTCGGAGAAACAATAACAGGAAATCCTGGATCATTTCCTTAGAAATTAAAAAAGTAATACTGATGGAGTTAGATAATGAACGTTTTAGGGTAGTTTCTACTTGTGTTGACGACGACTCCAATTAGCAAAGGCCACTTTTTATGCATAAAAATGCCATACCATTTACCAAATGGAGAGCAAGCAATTTTATCAACGCCTTTATCTTATTGAAATCTCATTACTAACCGCAAAATTCAAATCCTAATACCGCATTCAATTGGATAATTACAACTGTGTATAATATTACGCGTCCGAATTGCAGGACCACTAGCGAGGCGTATATCGTTTTACTCGTATGCAATCCGCATTATTTTATTCCAGTAAGTTAAGGGTATACTATTTTTGTCAACAATCTTCTGTTATAATATCTCAAACAAAACATTGCATAAGTTTAATCGAAATTTTATATGCAGATTGTACTGTTAAACAGACAGTGACAGCATGTATGAAACTGATGAAATTTGGCAATAGACATTCAATATTACAAAAGATATATTAACATAATTACAGAATTTATTCTGACTTTAAATGTTATGGAGTAGTTTTAGTGAGTATGGTTTCATATAAATCTGTCGACAGAAACTTACACGATCCAAGTCAAGGAATGCGGAGGAAAAGGAATAGGAGGAGCAAGACAAGCATCAGAAAAGTTAACTCCAAAGCTTTCACAAAATCGAAGCTACATTCAAGTGAAACTAGATTTGATAAGAATATTGCAGACGGCACTGACCTGTACAGAAAGATACCGGATGACTAAACATTAAATTAGTGTTAGGTAAGGAAGGTGTGACTGAGAGTTAATAAACGCAGCCTATTACGAACATTAGAACATGAGCGACAATTTTGACATTTCCGTCGATATTGTACAGAACAACGATGTTCATGCGTAATATTTGCTCTTCCATGTAAGGTGAGCTCTTTGACTTGTACTATTTCTGCTTGAAACATGTTTTCATTAATTTAAGAATTTGGGTTGGACACGAAATAATTAAATATTGCATCTAGATCATACTATGTTCCAAAGACGACTTATAGCAAAATGTCAGCATATATGAAACCTCGTCGATATTGCAAGCATGAAAGATGTATAACATTCCAAAGCAAAACTGAATTAAACATATACAGGTATAATTAAATAAATTAGGTAGTTAATTCAATATTGAGAGAGAGAGAGAGAGAGAGAGAGAGAGAGAGAGAGAGAGAGAGAGAGAGAGAGAGAGAGAGAGTCGAGTGGTTAAGCTGCTATTGTCCGTTTAGAGGCTGCGCGATGTCTCATCTTGTAATTGTAAGTACCGAAATCGTCTACTTTCGTACACTCCCACCCCCACCCCACCCACCCACCCACACACATGCGCTCGCGCGCGCGTGTGTGTGATTGTTGTATATTTTACTTGTTTATTACTTCGCGGTATCTTTTCATTAATAAATATAGCGTGAGTGAGTTGAAAGTTAAAACGAAAGAACTGGGAATTTACTAAAAGTAAAACGTTTTCAACATCTTTATCATAGCTACATTGCTCTCATCTAGGTGTTGACTTAATTAACTCTGTAAGGGTCGGAACTGAGAGGATTACATGAATGTCAAAGTTTGATGGGTAGGCCATTAGGTGACATTTGGCAACTGCATAATACAGTGGTGTATTATATACGCGTTCTTTAAATATGTCTTGATTGGAAGCTTGTATAATTTACAGCTGGGACCTTGAGTATTCCGTTTGAGAAGGATATCTTCGTAGACCTTTATATATGCTGTTTTCAACAACAGTGATCCCTAAATATAGGACATATAGAGTGCTGTCCAGTATCTTCACTATGCAAGCGTACTCGGTATACTTTGATCAGCCAAGAGTACTAGATGTGCTTCAATTAGCCAAGAGTACACGATATACTTCGTTTTGCTGTCTCATTGGATGCAGGGAAAAGAAGCTAATCCAGTCAGAAACTGATCTGGTCTGATTGTTTCCTCTGTTTACCTTGAAGAGGATTGGGAATAATAGTCGTGGCTTCGTACGCAATATTTCAACCCGTTCACGGCAACATTTTATTTCCAGTTAAAACATGTGTTTAACGCCAAACGTCTGTAACCAGCTCTCTCTCTCTCTCTCTCTCTCTCTCTCTCTCTCTCTCTCTGTTAAATAATTAGTTTTCCACCGGCAGCAACTCTTTCATCCGAAAGAGGGTACTTGTTGATGAGGAGCGGAGTCGATGGAAAACCCTAGCTATTGAAAATGGCTTTTTGGGGGAATTCTGATGAATGTCCGCTTTATAACCCTTTATAACCCTTTATAACCCTTTATAACCAATAACGTACAATTCAGCTAACGATAAGAGGCATCAGCTGGTTCTTTAGCTGAAATGTAATTTGTTTTACTAGCCACAATGCAGATAGAAAGCCAAGCATAAGACCTAATTTGATCAACAAATTATCAATTCGTCGTGCCTGATTAGGTACAGATATGCGCATTTGTTGTCACTATCGCAGAATTGTTATCATGAAGTACGATAACAATATGATGAAATGTATTTGGGCAAGCATTAAGCAAAAACTCAATAATGCTGGCATATAATATTTAATACGTACTCCTAGAGTTAAGATCAATATAGCTTGAAATAAATCTGTCAGTCCCGAGATCCGCTCCAAAAATAAACTCAACGACCTAATTATGTTAACATTAGTAATCTTTCTTTATAACACAAACTTGTTGCGAAGTTTTCTTTTTTTTTTTTTTTAGACGAAAGCTGTGCCAGAAACCTACTTATTCGAGTACAAAATTGATTATTCATGACTGATAAACAAATCAGACTTGTTTTAAAAACAGCAAAGGGGGGGGGGGGGGCTGCTCAGGACCACGATCTGCTACAAGAGTGAAACAAAAATATCCGGACAGGGCGTAATGCACAATTCAAATTAATGACAGACACGTACACATGTATATATTTATATATGCATTTTTGGGGGGGGGGATAGAATATAAAAGATCTCAAGGACTATATGAAAGTATATATTTTATTTCTAAAAGTAATGTTTTCACGTCAACTAGCGATATCGATTTTCCAACCATATTAAAGTCAACCTTACGTATCGACATCTTAAGATTAACTACCTGTTAGTCCAAAGCCACAGCTTTATTAAATTCTACCAAAATCCTTTTCTGCCAATTTTGATCTATATTTAGTTGATAAGGAAGGTTGTATATTATATTCAGCTCTTGTATCAGGTCAAGGCACATGCAGCTCTTTGGCTACAGTACCAGAGCACCTCCTGGTATGGATTACAACCGACCACCTAAACTTCTAATTGGAAAACCATTGTATGGCTGGAAGCGTCCACTGCGAAGGCCGACAAGAACCTGGATCCGAATGGTGGAGCAGGACCGCAAGAGTTCAGTCTCAACCTGTACACCGTATATATTGGCGCAGATTCTCTAGTGACGACGACGACGTGCAGACGCACAAGACAAAGTCTTCTTATTGCACCTCAGTGTCAAATAACTAGCTGGAAATTATTCAACGAGTTTCAAAAATTCAATGTCAAATATTACTCGCCTGAGATTTTGCTTATCACATAGTATTTTAAGAGATAAACGTACTGAGAGATGTAGAAAAACACATGGTTTTCGACAAAATTTACTGCTGCCTCGAACGTTGTCCATGCAAATTATTAACCGAAGAAAAAATAGTCCTGGGCGCGAGTTGACATTAAGCAGGGCTGGATTAGGAGGAGGGGTTTCTGGACCCTCCCCCCCCCGGCTAAACTAAACGTACACACACAAACGTACAACCACTTTTCACTTGAGATATGAACATCGTTTTATTATTGCGCACGTTTATCGCGTATTATGTAGACTTTGAGTAAATAGACATATAGACTTTTACTTTGGTGCCCTTTCAATGGAAGGTCAGGGCCCTTTTGAAATTTTGGAAACACTCCCCACCCCCCTCCATCGCTTGGCCTCATCCGGCCCTGTTACGTACTCATCTGGCAGATCAAGTAAGCATTTTTAAGGAACTGTTATTCAAGCTAATGTTTACATAAATGCACTGTCTTTAATATCCATTGAACAACTAAGCAGAAAATTGTATTTAATGTCCGCCACATCCGCGAGAAAATCCAAGTGACGTAACTTAGTTCAGTCTGCCAGTTTGGCGTTCAAAGAATTCTGTGCAGTTCTAATTTTTGTTTTGTGGCAGTTGAGTTGTGCCATATTCCGACCTAAGTAACCTCTACTGTGAATTTCTCTGATAGCCGCTTATGGCACGCCATATCGTTCAAAATGGATGATCTGGAGTGATCGTAGGGTTAACTGGAGTAATCGTAGGGTTAGCTTGGAGAGATCGTAAGGTGAGCTGAAGTAATCGTAGGATGAGCTGAGTAATTGTAGGATAAGCTTGGAGAGATCGTAGGATGAATTTAAGTAATCGTAGGGTGGGCTTAAGTAATCGTAGGGTGAGTTGAAGTAATCGTAGGGTGACTGAAGTAATACTACTACTACTACTACTACTACTAATAATAATAATAATAAACTTTCTTTAACGAGGATAACACATTTGGTTATGACTGATCCATCTGCCATGTGGTCCTCAGTTTTTGTAATTGGCTGTGTTAAAAAATATACAAGACCATGCATATAATCAGGTATCGTCTTACACTCATTCATACATATTTAACATGAATGACTATGTGTGACTATACTGGGAAACATATACACATACGAACAATATTCTATACACAGGTACATAAATTTTTAGCATAAGTCGTACGTATTATATATATATATATATA
>JAECUM010053344.1:0-10328 GCA_016617855.1 Megalonaias nervosa
ATATATATTCACACATGCGCGCGTGTGTGTGTCTGTGTGTGTGTGTTTTCTTTGTGTGTGTAGAACAAACCCCATTAGGAAGTGGTTAGTGTGCAAATATAAAGCCTTTACACCACCTATTCCCCCGGAACCCAGACATCTTGAAAAATTGCCAAATGTACCTGCTGCCACTTTTCTGCATTACTTTTAGCGCGTTTGTGAAGATGTTTAGCCCTCGGAGCCCTACAGTATAACTGTTCTTCGAAAGAAATTCATTTTGCAAAATTCGTTGTACTTGTCACATATAAAACGGTCACATATACAACGATAACGCTTTTCCTAAAAAATGATGCGCAACAACACGACAAGAAACAAATATACGAAATAGAGAGGAAATAAAATATGTTAAAGAAAAACACCAAATCCAAAATATATCGTTCGGAGAGAAATACGACTAATTAGCTGAAATAGCTGGCCGAACGAGGGATCAAGTGATCACTGTAGACAACAACAAAGAACAACCTTATTGAATCAGTTTTTTATAAGCGAGGCAGTCAAGTTGAGTTGGTCCGAACTGCACTTTTTGATTATACCAAATTTGTTCAGATTTGTGTTCTTGTGTAAATTGTGAGTAATGTAGGAAATCTAGGTGTGAGCTAGATAGAAATTTTGATTATTCCAGTCAACATCTGAAAACATATCGTTACTGCATTACCATTGTTTATCACATCTTCTTTCCGTATGACAGATGCTTAGCAAATATATATCTTGACGTCCTTGTTCTCGATGTACAGAAACATTTTAAAATCGCATGCTGGCCTATATTTAACAATATAGTTTATGGGAATTAATATCATTGGCATATAGCTGAGATAAGCGAAAGGAAATAATAACCCAAACAAAAGGCCTCTAGACTATTGAATATTCGACAAAGAAAACATAATGAAATAAAGTGATGTTATGATTTGAAAATATTAAAGAGCCTCTGATATACGATATAACCGACATATCCGTTCGTGACCGTATTCATGGTGTAACCAATGCAATGCACTATTTAGAGTAATCTAGAAATAAATATTACCATATTCTTAGTAAAGAGCAATTCAACTTCCAGCACGTTATAAACGATATGCATCGAACGTCTGTACTACCTTAAAAAAGGTGACAGTTTATTACTCAAATATTTTCAGGAACAATCCAATATGGAATCGTAATGGATTTCTTGCGTGCATACGGTATGTATCTTTTGTATTAGTATTTGGAAAAACCTAACCGTATGTACTGCAATGAATGTAACCTTTAGAGACCAAATTGATAGTTGTATTTTGTGAGCTACAACATATCTCCAAACTAGTAAGCATTAATGAGAAAATAAGGAAACTGTATATTTGCTGGCCATTAATCCAATCGCTTGAATCGCATACAGCACATAATTTGGGTGGAAGCCGCGCGTCATCAGTACATCCTATACGTCAGGGTTATACACGGTGGACAATTACGTACCTGGAAAAGAGCATTCCGTGCCCGAAAGTTTTTTTATTTCTCTCATCTGTTTTCTTGTCCCAGTCTACAATATCATCATGATACAGATCTAGATCAATGGAATCGGTCCCATTATACCGCACCACTGTAGATTTCTTATGTGGAAATTCACTTTTCGTCTATACTCAAAAATGCAAACACAAATGTGTTGATATCATGAATCGGTGTGAATTGGCGTGTAATCGCTCTGATAATCAATGCATATAAAATGTATTCTAATGTATATGGTTCAGTGAATCCATGAAAATCATATTTGATACATGTTATGCATTCGTTCATACAGTCCAATATTTCAAGATAATGCTAATATAATTGTAGATATGATATTTTGCTCACCTCCTTATATCCGTCAATTTTATAGACCTTTCAGTTTTATGTATCACTGCATCAGACATTAAATATAGTAAAGTAGGTGTTTTTAACTTATAAATCGGTCTGATATAATGGTATTTTGATCATTGAATTAACGTTGCATTCTTGGTGCTATGAGAAATCGAAAACGTTCGTGACAGAAAATATATATTATCTAGTAATCGTATTTAAATTAAACTGCATTCTTGTTGCCATCTCTCTTTAGAATAGTGAAAAGTGTTTATTTTCTAGGTGACACAACATGTGGACAGCAGGCGGAAATTTTATTTCATTAAATATATATCATATATACGTAATGGTAATAATGAACACGATATTGCATTTTTGTAACTTTGCTGTCTGAGATTTGCCATTTAAGTGTAAACGCCATATATAAATCCGTTGGTTATCTGAAAATATTCTCCTTAATAATCTGGCATTCATGCAAAACTATTCGGAGATCACTTGAAAAATATCAATAGCAGCAAACTCGTGGAGGTATTTATAATTCCAACTTCTGGTTTAATAGATCATTCAGATTAACCCAAGTGTATGCCTACAACACATTCATTCTATTGCAGGCTCCCAAAAACGGGTTGCATTATCGATTAACAAAATATCTTACCTTGAAAATGATAAAGTCATGAAGGAAAACATTGATAGATATACTAGTATCTTCTATTCCTTTGTAAATCATATTTACCTGTGATAAAATACAAATAAAGACTTTAGTATTAATTATAATTCACGATATGAACTTGAAAGCATACATACAATTGCGTTTTTAATATTATTCTTTGTGACTATACACGTGTAATTTGCAGAAATATCTACTTTTGAAATAAAAAAAAATGCTTCGTTTTGTAAAGCATGACGAAATCTCTTAAAACTGGACAATATTACTACCAAAAGTTTGATTGTTTCATACAGGCGACCAATTATAAGAACGTCTGCAAAGAAATTAAAAACACGTTCGTGTTTGTTATGCAACGCGGCTTATTTACTGAGGCGGCTGGATGACGAAAAGGACAAGTTTACAGATGAGCCTGCTTAGGGAAGTTGTAATTAAATATTCGTATAACAAAGACATACTTGCGACAATGTATAAAAAAAAATCGAATCAAATGAAATGTTTCGAAGTAACTATACAATCGCCCTTGTTTAGACCATGAAACCAACGTTTAGTATGTGTGTAAGTTAAATGAATGTTTTTGTGTTCATTGGTTAAAAATTCATCACTTACAACGTTCATAACGTGCGCATAAACTTGTTTTAACTTTCTTCTCACATTTCGATTTCTTGTTAACATACCTCCGGAGTGTACAATGGAGGTATAGCTGCAAATAGTGATTATATATATATACATATATATATATATATATATATATTCATAGTATTAATTCACTTGACATTCTAGTCTCAGTTTATGCTTACAATGGTTCTGTCACATTGTTCATTTGACTTCTTCACACATCGGACGGTCATAAAAGCCCCATTCTTTATGTCCTGGTAATAAGCCACATCCTGTAGAAACAAATATGCAACCAATGTATTTTCAAGAACAGATTGATAGGGTTTTGGAAGATCTATATATTACAATAGATAATTATGTAATTTGCACATATATTACTACCTGTGTAGCTCTGCTTGTACGCATGAAAGTGGGTAGGAGATTATATATAGCCATTCATAAATCACTAGCTGCTTATTATTTTTTGTGGGTTACGTACATATAAAAAAAAAAGTTAGATTTGAAAATGAAGTTCTATTGTAGGTGAGTAGGTGGGCAGTTCTTTAGCGATTGAGTTATGATTAGGTTTTCCAAGACGGATTAGGGCATGAGAACCTGTGACTAAACTTTTATCAAGCGCCATATTTGGAGTCAATATTATACGAACATTTAGGGTGAGACATGGTAACTATCATATGAGACCATTTCTTGGTGCAAAGATCAGAATACTGTATCTATATTGAATTTGCGTTGGCCAGAATTCTAATCTTGTCACATTTGTAAAATCAAAGGGAAACCAAATCAGATGATACGTACTTTTCATGAGCAAACAATTACTGAATTTGAGGAACAATTAAACATAATAATTCAAAAATGTTTACAGTCCCTTACCTAAGATTAAGCCAGGTAACCAATACCGGCTCACAATAATGTGTGTTTACAAGATTTCTAGAGGCAATTCATTTTAGAAATAATAATAAAACAACCATAGTAAAAGCTTTGAGTGCTTATTTCATATTTCATGGACTGCATAAATCGATCCCGCCTGATCAAGGGGCAATTTAGTTTTGTCTGGAATACACGAATTTGTCATCAAACTGCTTGAATGTTCTGTATATCACGATGATAAGAAGGGTCTTTGGAAAGAATTCAATAATCTTCGAAGAACATGTTTGGTTCTTATACAATTGAAAAAAAAGTAAATGACGTAAATAATAAAATTAACATTCCTTGCAGGGACAAAAAAAAAAAACAAAACAATTTTGCCATGTAAATATGCTAAACAGTATTTTGATAGAGATAGCACATATCTGAGTTGATTTTTCAATCAATTTAGTTTACATCTCCCACGCACTGAGTATCTAAATATTAGAAGGCAATCTCACTCTGATTTAACCACTCTACGATTTTCAGAAATATTACAAATCTCGGCTAGACACGTTCACATTTTGAAATGCAATAAAAACGTGATCGAAAGAAGTTTTTACATCTTTAGGAGAAGAAGTTTCCTTCCATTCTAGCACAGACAAATATTATATCATGGCCCTGAGAATGTAAATTATACACCTCTAAAACATCATCTTTACGGGATTAATTCCCTGAAGTAGGACTATCTGAGAATAAAAATTCAATATTTACTGGAAAAGAAAAAAGGAACTGGCTAAACTAATGTGTACACGAATCCACCTCTCATCATCAGACACTCGTGATCTCACTGTTCACATTGTTAAAATGCGATCAAACGGACAACGTTCTTGGCTCACCAGGACCCTGCGACTTGGAACGAATTGCCCATTGGCCTTAAATACAAGAATATACTGATTTCATTGAAGAGTGCTAAAACTCACCTATGTTAACTACAATAGTAGACTCAATGACTTCAGCATGTATACTTTCTTAGTTTTTGTCAGCATGTTTTTGACTTTGTAATTCTTGGTGCTTGGTTTTGCAAAGTTGTCATTGTATATGATGTATGTGTTATACAATAAAGTAAAGTACTTAGAGCTGCTAAAGTTTAATCGACGTGCTAAGTCCACATTATTATTATTATTATTATTATCATTATTATTATTATTATTATTAGTAGTAGTAGTAGTACTACTACTACTACTACTACTACTACTACTACTACTACTATAAAACGGCTACCAAACATTGTTGATCCAAATGGGTTTCTACTGATACGACATTTTACAGAAACCACACATATGTTTCTGATGAACGAAGAAAGGATACAGGCATTACAAATAAAAGCGCTTACAAGCTATAAATAAATCTTCTTTTTTAATTGTAAAGATGATTTATTGAATGTTTGGAAGCATTTTTTATAGTTTAAGAAAAAATAAAAAATTCTGAGATTTGTCGCTCGTCTCAAAAGAGAATGAGGAAAGATATCAACTGCACATCATAGCAATTCAAGTTTCATTATTATGAGAATGGCCTATACATTTCAGTGAGCATATAATGATTCTAGACAGCATCGTTTGCTTTTTTTGTTTCTTTTGTTTCCCACAAAACTGATGAACGTCAGCTGACTTGTACTCGTTGTATTGTGTAATATGTATTACTGAAACATTTTACATAGTACAGAACATAGATAATCTGAGCATGGAAACTATGAGCTTGGAGACTGCAACATAGCTAATATAGGCGTGGATATTGTGACATGGATAATATGGTGTTGGATACTGTGAGCATGAATACACTAGCGTAGATACCGTGAGCATGGATACTATGGGCATGGATACTGTAGCATAGATAATATGTGCTTGGATAATGTGGGCAGGGATGCTCTAGTAGGCATACTGTAGTATGGAAACTATGAGTATGGATACCCTGAGATTGGATACTGTGGGCATAGGTATTGTTTCGTGGAAAATATGGGCATGGATTATATGGCATAAATTGAACACAACGTTACCACTTTTTCAACATGGAGATACTGTGAAGTGAATGATTTAAAACCAACGTACACCATCGAACAAACATCAAGTAATGAAGTATATATATATATATATATATATATATATATATATATAGTATATATATATATATATATATATATATATATATATATATATGTTATATATATATATATATATATATTTATTTATTTATTTATTGATTTAAATATAAATGCAATGCAGTGTTTAACATCCATTTCGCACTTTCCTTTCATTATTAACACATATTCAGTTTGTCAGATGTCCAAAAGGGCTAATAACGTCTTTCATGTCGCCTCTTTTTACTGCTTTACAGGATCTATTCTGCGACATCACGATCAGTACTCAGGTTCGCTACTTTTTCAAAAGTTGTTTAATAAATAAAATCGTTAGGTCTAACTCTTATCAAATTGTCATTAGGGCTCGTCATTAATATTATGTTATTAGTTTGCATATTTAGAGATCTTAATTCCTTCTAAAAGTAGACACTTGATTTTTTGCTCACATGCTATTAAATCAATCAACCAAGTAACGATCTCATCAATATTCGTTTAAGAAAAACGTTAATTTTTTCTCCATGTTTCATTCTGTAATATTCTCCTCTTTTAACATTATTATTCGTCCGTTATCTACAGAACGGCATGTTTTTAATATGTGTGTTTATATCATATATCATGAAAGGTATGAAGGCCTATCTGAAATTGTTTAAACAAAGCAGAGACAGATAGATACATAATTTGAACGTAATTACTTCTTAATTGTTTTATACGTTATGTTTTAATTTTTACAATTCTGTTTAATATAAGATATATACAGTCAAAAATGAAATTACTCATCATATCAACGACTTTTCCTTGAATATTTGTTGATTTTTAACAACAATATATCGGAAGCTGGAAAGTATGTTCTTGGAGCTAATTGTACAAGATTTTCAAACTTCACAACCACATGAATTTAAGGAATTGTATATGCGTTATAAAAGCCCCATAAACATTGTAATACCAGCTGTTATATTTTGTGACTGTGGGTACTAATTTAATCAAAAGCGTTTGCTGTAAAATGTTGAAAGCTTACCTCTTTTTCTACATTGCGTGATTTCACCAAAACGGATTGACCGTTTTTCAATTTTCGTCCTTAAGCCAGACCACTTCCAAAGCTGTTGCCACTGCTAAAATGGAGATAAGAAAATGTTTACAAAATAGTGTCAAAAAAGTTAAAGAGCGAATGGACGTGTTAGAGTACTCAGTTGTACGTTACTTTCCATTATCAGATATAAAAAACAAATCTAACATTTTAAAATATTCGCATGATTATCAACAGCGATCTCATATTAGTCATCTTCATTGTGAGCCAATAGCGTTACGTAAATAATAATAATAATAATGATAATAATAATAATAATAATAATAATAATAATAATAATAATAATAATAATAATAATAATAACAAATATAAGGAAAATGATTATACTAATAACAGTGACGACGATAAAAAATAATCCTCATTTTTACTAATGAAAAATGTATGACGGTGCTTGTTATGTATATTTAATTTGATTATTTGCTTGCTAGTTTTATTTTTTTATTTTTTTTAAAATTCCTTTACATGCTGTTGTAATGTAATTCTTTTTACTGGATTTGATATTGTCCAAAAGTGAGTTTAGTTCTGTTTGACCTGGTTGAATTGTCTTATTGATGAACACCTAATAATAGAAACACCATATCTGGTTTCTGACCTTGATTCAGAGCAAAAATCATTAAGCTAAGTCAAGGCCATACCTAGAGTACGTGATATGAAACTTGTTTATTGGTACAAACTTCTAATTTGTCTAGTAGATTGACCCTCATCCGGGAATTTGTTTTGCGTCTGAAACTAGTGTATAACTGTTGTCTTTTATAGAGATTCTTCAGTCGGGCTCCAAACAATTGACACGTTAAGTTGTTGTGACTAGTTTAAGTTGAATTATTATTGTATGGAATTCAAGTGATTCTTTTCTCTGGAAATATATAAGTGCTTCTAGAAAATTTTACTGAATGCAGAACTGGAATAATATTTTCTGTGCTTCAACAACATATTGTTGACACAGCAACACTTTATATTTGATCGGGATTCTAACTCAGATTCATTCAGGACTTTTAAATACTAGGACTTGTATTTGTAATTCTTGGATTATTACTGATTTGATTCGTACAACCGAAAGCTCTTTTTCTCATTTTTCGCTTGGTATTCTGGAGAAATAAATTATTTGTTTAATTTGACAAAGCCTGTTGTCTTCACTCTTTTCTGTTACATGTTGTAAGAGCCTAGACACGTAACAGTGCTAAACAAAGATGCCTTTGCAAACTGCATTATTTCTGGCGAAAAGAAACTTGATGTATAACTACTTTTATTTGGAAACGTGCAGATATTACTGTGCAAAACGTCGCTATGAACGCTGATGCATACGTGCATGTATAACTAATAATAAAGTGACAGATATAAACAAGGACATCTTTCCTCAAATTCTATCACTTCTTGAAACACCATACTGATTGCTTTAATATACACTAGAGTCTACAGCTGACACATTTTAATCTATGTACATCGCGATGTGGAGGGGGGGGGGGGAAGAGAAAAAGAACAGAAGAAGAAACAAAATGCAAAAAGTCCTAAATATGGACATGGAAGTCTGATTATGTCAGATGTGCTACGAAAATGGAAAACAAAGTAATTCTTTGGCGATAAGAAACGTCAACATAGAGCTAAGTGTTTAATAGTCATTTATGTATATCCTTCATTGTCTGCCCTCTAATCAATAGCCATCCTTATAAAAGTAAAATTCCTGTCAATAATGTATTGTTTAGTATTTCATTCGCAACATTCATGACCATTGATCTCATCACTAAAAACACACTATTGTTCTTTATTACACAAAGTTAAAAGCGTAGATGTTTGTAACATTAATGAGTGACACCTCCCGTTATTATGCAGGAACAGTTATATATGTTTCAGTTGGAGTGACTTCACCCTTAGAACCTTTCAGCCTAAGATGCTATGCTACCCTCCATACCCGAAGAGCTTGATATCCGCAAACTTGATAGCTACAATTCTGGAAATCTCCAGTTATTATGAGCAAACATATTCTTCTTTAAGTTACGATGACTGATATATGATCTTTCGACCCTGAACTTATGTTTGTTTTTCTTACCGCAAGCTGCTAAATTTTACAAAGTTCAGGAACTGCAAATGAAATATAACTGACGTGATTGTGCGGAAACACTTTTCCTTTCTGCAGCCACAGTCACTTTTGGTCTTTGTGCATTCAGAGCAAGAGTGTTCATCCCTAATCCAAATGTATTCATAAGCCACCAATAAGTGTGCTAACTGTAAATGTGAACATGAAAATTAGTGTGCAGAAACCAGCTTTGCAACATAAAGACGCATGGACCGCCAAGAGTATAACTTCATAAGATCAGCATTATGACTGGTGCTAGAAAATGAAAAAAAAATGAATGCGGCAAAACCTATTGTACACAAATTGGGAACACAATTCTACTGAACGCCATAATGAAGTGTCCAAGATGCAGGATAGAATATTGTTTTAATTTCAATAAGAATAAGTCTCCAGATGACTCATTTCATTTAAAAAAGAAAATGTTTATTGAACAAATGGGGCTAACTTCAAAGTTCAAAGTTCCGGTCATTCAATGTCGGCATCACATTGTATCGGTGTTGAAAAGCATGGCATAACTGGACATGTATGAACGAGTATACTTATAGTAAAACATAAATACATCTACATTATCACTACGCGCATTATACATGTTGTAGTGGTTGTTAAATTATATACAGTGATTAATGCTGCTGCTGCGATTGCTACCACTATTAGGATGCATCAAAATAGAATTGAAAGAAAACACTCAATGCATTATTTCATACAAATAAAAATGACCTTCAGAACAAAGATGAAAAAATATGTATAGTGATGGCAATACAAATGTTTGTCACTTCTATATCTGACATTACTCTACAGGATAAAATGGCGAAAATAGTACAATGTGCACGTACTATTGAGCTGCAGTGTAATAAGAACTGTAAAGAAAAGCAAACAAATTCATAATGGACGGTATGGTCATCTCCACTGTTTAATAAAAGTGGGTAAGTATTTCTGCATCAAAGCTTTATCTACTCGTTTGAGCCTGCTCATTTGCGAGAGTTCACACTATACCTGCAAATGCTGCCAACATGTTGTGAGCGAAAGGACAATACTTCACTGAAGAAGAGCCATTTAGTTACTAACAAAG
>JAECUM010053356.1:0-28099 GCA_016617855.1 Megalonaias nervosa
TGTGCAATGCCGCTTATAACACTTGATGTTCAGTGATATTGAACGTTTTACATTCAAGTTATATATTAATGATTGTCATGAGAAGTGATATAAAAATACTGTGAACACATTTACAAATGCATTGAGTGCTGTGCATGACTTCGTGCGTCTCACTAAGGAATCAATTGTAGGCTTGTATTAATTCACGTTTTGGGGTACTCCACGGGTTCGGATTGGGGAGAAGGCGAATTGCTGTCAAAAGTAGTACAATAATATGTTATTCACCGGTTTCAATAATAATAATGTTGTTGTTGTTGTTGTTATGGGGTTTAACGCCATTTTTCAGCACAAGATAGGCTACACATGGTGGCCAGTATGAATGGTGTAGGAAGAACCCGGTAAAACCCCGAAAAAAACCACCAACCCACGAGATGTTACTGGCAAGGTTTCTCACACTGGCCGAGCCCGAGACTCGAACCCATGCAGACAGAGGTGAGATGGTAGTGATCCGTACCGGTGAGCGCTTTAGACCATTTGGGGCCCCCAATGATAATAATAATAATAATAATAATAATAATAATAATAATAACTCCTCTAGTTTGTATTGCATTTCGTTATGCAAATATCAGAAATATGACTATTATTATCTTCTGATATTGCTTATGGGATAGACCATTAATAAACGCATTCTCGAGAAGATATCAAAGATTTTTTTTCTATTTTTAGGAAGAGGATTTGGTATGCGGTTGTTCAAGACGGGCCACGGTGCTTACAAAACACGAAGTGGAATTACTTTTTCTCCATAGATTCGTAAGATGTTTTAAACTTTGTTTTTGTAGGTTTTCTAGCTTTCTCTGAAATTTTTCAGGTATGTTGTCTATTTTGCCTAACTTTGTACATTTTTAATGCCTATGTGCATTTTCTTTATGTTCTTGCGTGTGTGTATGTGTAAAAAGAAGCTAATTACCCAAATATTCGTGGACATAGAGTCGTACATATATGACGCTTGTCTTTCTGAGATCATGTTTTAAAGTCAGTTTCATAAATAGCAATAGAATTTGGCAGAATCTCGTCCCATTATAAATTTTTAAAAATTTTACCTCGAGGGTTTGTAAGTTGAGAAGTCCCCATTCTGTAAAAGACTGACGTGTTTATGGACTAAAGAGTCTTGTTTGTGCATTTGGTTTTCTGATAGCGAAGTGATCGTGCCTGAATAACCCTTTATTACGTCAAATTCCTATATCACTCTAAACCTTCAATGATCCAAAATTGAAATAAATTGCAGTTAAACGTTTCTTGTTTGCCTTTGTTTGGGCATGTGTGGTATTGACAGGGGGCGAGTATTTCATTTTGCAACCTGTTTCGCCCACTTCACCCTACCACAATCTTAATGACCAGTTGATCTCATAATTGACAATGTGATGTATTTTAATTCGAACTCCCGTCTTAGCGTCTGAACACATAATCATATCAAAATTATTTTTGTCCTGTAATGAAGCATTGTTTATAAGTAAAAGAATAACAAAAATATAAACCTTGAGATTCTGTAATGATTTAATATCTAGATATATTTAGCTCCAGTCCCTCAAGCGACTCCATCAAAGGGAACTTCGTTGTTGCTTTGGTTTTGCATTTCAAACCCCGGATTTCCAAACTTCCCTCCTCCCGTCCCAACTCTAAAGTAAAATAAGTTGGCGAGTAGAAGGTAAAACCACGTTCACGACTGACACCAATACACAATTAAAAGTTTGTGAATTTTTAACAAAAACAAAATGTAGGATTATTCTTTTTTGAAAGTGGGCGCTTATCTGATTTACACCGTACAAACAAAGAGTTGAAATTACCGAATGTTTTGTTGCCATAAATTGTAAAATAAAAGTACGTTCCATACAAAAGTCAGTTCATATCACTTGCTCTAATTTACTCACGCACTGTAGTTGGCGTAAGTGCCATTTTGTAAAAGTCACGATCCTGCATTTGCCAAATAAGTGTATTGTTTAATGCATTGTGTTGACATTCATACAACGATATCGAATCATCTAATGAAACAGGGACCTTTGTCATACGAGACGCATAAAGTATACACTAGATCATAAAATATGAATATCGTCATTAGAAATCAAGGTAATGGTAGATAAATATCGACTCCGATGAAAAAGGCAATTGTTTTCCGTTCCCGATGGTTTTGCAAGCAATTCGCTTGAAACTAGCAAATAATCTCTCACCCAAGAAACTTAAATTTTATCGGAGGTTTATTTATCAGGTGTCGTGCATTTTTACTGAATCGCAGCGGAAATTCCGTGATATCAGGGGTTTGAACGCACTTTATAAATTTATTTGTTTATGCAATCATAGGTAAATTTAGCATTTATAGGTGTGTTGTCAAATGTCAAACAGGATAACTAAAGCCAGTCTACGGCGAAGATATCTGTCACCTAAAACCTTAAATGAATGCATATTTTCAATAATATTTTGTGAAAGTAAATAACTCCCTTCTTATTCTAACTCCGAAAGTGGCATAACATTCCGGTAAGATGAATTATCACAATCAGAAAATGCACAAGAATTCCTTTGACACAGAATGTTTCAGATCGAGTTTGAACTCATCTGGTAGTAATAACAAGCTAGCTTATGGTACGATTCCGCTTCCAGAATCCGTCAGTCAATAATTTTTTTTTTAAATGTTGTTTTCATTTTTTTACTATGAATGCGCTATTTCTGATTGTATTTTCATCAAAGTTGGAAAGTTGGCCTATATCGTCAAGATCTCGGAATAGTTTGATAATAAACGAGATCCAGATATATCAATTAGATGACCTTGCATCTGATTTGATGCGCATTTTACCTCCCTGGAGGCCGCATTTCTTTTCCGAATTTTCTAAATGTTGGAATATAAGCATATTTCATCAAAATCTCAAATGAATTGCGTAATGAACAAGGTCCATGAATATTAATAAGGTGATTATGCATATGATTGGGTTATATTGTTACTAATCAATAAGCTGTATTTCGGGTACAGTTTTGGGGAAATCTGGTACACAGGCCTATATGAATAAGGTTCCAGCAGTGTGGAAATAGGCTTTTGGTAAACAGACCTATATTAATAAGATTCCAATTCAGTTTCATTACTGAGGTGATCTTGCATCTGACAGACTTAGTTCCTTACCATTCAATAAATGGTATTTCTGACCCGATTTCGGTTAAACTTAATAGGTATGCTAAAACCACCAAGATGTTGCACTAGTTTATCATTAATGATATGTTTGCATATTAATGAGGTAATTTTTCATCTGACTGGGCCAGCTTGTTATCGTTCCAAAGACTATTTTTGTAACATTTTTATCAAGCTTCGTTAATAGGTTTATATCAATCAAGAACTCGGACGAGTGCGATTAGGAGCTAAATCAACGCATATTAGTGTAATGAGTTCGTAGCTGTTGACTGTTGACTTGGTTTGTGAACACTCTATCGTCTCTATTTTTATACGATGTTGATGAAACTTGGGATATAGTCTTGGGTCATTCAGATATTTGAGGAATTTAATAACGGAAAAAAAATCTTATACATTTCTAATATAATCTTCATCTGATGACTGAGCTTGTTACCCCTCTGAATTCATCCAATTTCTATAGGATTTTGCTCATACTTGGCCAGTAAGCTTATAGTATGGCATTATATAGATTTTATAAAATGTATATGGCATGTTAATGAGGTGGTATTGCATCTGACTTGCTGAGTTTTTACTTCTGTTGTGATTAGGTCTCAGCCGATTTTGATAAAACTTGTTAAAGAGGTTTTATCATCAAGCTCTTGGATGAGTGAGAGCTATGCATATTAATTATATCCTTTTCTTTCGAAATATTTCTTGTCAGTCTATCGTAAACTATACATCACATACAATAAAGATTGGGATATAGTTTATATAGGGTTGTGTTCTTATAATACAACATAAGCCAGGGGAATGAAACGGATAACTGTTAAGATATATAAGCCAGGTAAACGATATCAAAGCCAAAATGGGAGTCTTGCTGAAGTCAGACCTAATTTACCAAGAGAGGGTGGATTGACCACTTACATAGTGGTTTCTGGGGTAATGCCGCCCGATTTGGTATAATTTATAATCCTATTTGTACATGAATTGGTGTATTTTGATAAATTATTGGTACGCAGCGAGGTCCTTAGCTATGATTCCCAGAATGTGAATAAATCCATAATTAGGAGTCTCGATAACTTGGAGGTGGATATCTAATTCTAATGAAACCTTGGGGCAAAGATTACCTACTTTGCTCATCTGCTTTGACATGGATACATTTACATAACGAATACCACTAATTAGTCACATCAGTATCTAGCTTTTGGACTGGTACGCTAATAGTATATGAATTTCAAATATACTCTGGTACATGAACGCATGACAGGTACATTTTGGAAATGTACCTTTCTATGCAATATATTACAGAGAACCCAAAAGGAGTCGGTGGTGGTGAGGTGGCGTAGATTCAATAAACTCTCAAAAATTGTTGTAATTTTTCTTGTGCATAATTTAATTTTCTTTTCTTTAATTTTCAGGAAAAATACAGATTAAATATTACTTCTCTATAACTGAATTGGTCGTGAATTTATAAAAAGAAAATAGTTTTGGTATAATACTTTTCATTCGCATGTAATTAATTTTTGTAGAACTGAAACCATTTATTTTCTAGGATTATCGAGAGATTTTCAACATGTCTGCCGATTCCAATGATTCCAAAAATTTAGATATATGCAGGTAAGTAAAGAACATTTTGCTCGTATACAAAAATCTTGACATAATGAAACCCTCAAGCGGTCATGAACGTCTGGCTGCCATCATAGAACTTTTTCTTGCATAAACTGCAATAGACCAAAGCGAAACTACTTGTTCAAAATATGGTGTCGTGTCTTTTTGAAGGTTATAATGTCAACTAGATGATAACCATCTAAATATGCCATGAAAATCGTTTCTTATTAGAGGATGAGATTGCCGAAAATTCAGACGTCATGTATGAGGTCATGGGCCATGATTGTGGACAGTCATATGCAACTGGCTTCTTTTGTAAAACTACATTCAGTATTACTAGTGTCATTCGATTTGGTAAGCAAGTATTCTGCAAGAAGTATTATGGATTTCTCTATTATCTAAGAAGTACAAGATTTGATTTGTTTCTGTGTGGTTTTTTTTATAAACTAAGGGGTAGGGAAAATGAAATTGTTGTGAAATAGTGGACTTGTCCAACACCAAGAAATGAGTACGTACAATATTATGCTGATGCATTTTTGGGAAGAAAAAGAAAATGTATAACCTGCATGTCTCTGAATGAGTATCCGGTACGCACTTGTTAAAAATACGGGCACCTCTTCCAATGTAGTTTACTGCCATGACTCCAAAGTTTGGCTGCAAGTTTCTTGCGTTGTATAGAGAAAACTTTCAAGGACGTAAATCGTTTTATCTCCTAATCCACTTCTTCTTCACAACCACCACCAACATCATCATTTTATTTTTAATATTTATTAATTTTCGGTAACTTTTTTTTCAGAAAAGACATCATATTTAGCCATTTCCCACTGAATAAGCTGAAAGAAAACCCTGGCACATGGAGCATGCTTAAATACAAGTACGTTGAGTGTTCATCCGTGATTCAGTACTACTCAGTTGTAAATAATGAAGAAAAAAATTTATAGTATAAATCCAATATACCGAACATCAGTTGTCATAACTTTTTCTGATTATTCTTCGTAATGACTGAAACTAACCGACGCTCTACATATGGCATGCTCAGATGGAAATAAGATGGTGCAGTTTGCACGAGTAAATAAATAAAGCTGCTCGCAAAGACAAATCACTTTCGTGTTCCGTAAATGGTTATTTTTTTATCCGCCTGAAATACGATCGTAAATGTTAGAGGCGAGACAGAGTAGTCGTAATATGTCCGTTCGTCCGTCCATCCGGCGTATAAGTTTTGGGTAATGTTTTCTTAATTTTCATCAAAGAACCATCGTTAACCTTTACCTGTAAATGCAATAGGGGGAAAGAACACATGTTGAGATTAAAGGTCAAGGAGTTCCATGGTCAAGATCACGGAAAACATTTGCTTAACTTGTAGGTTGGTGGTCAGTCGCTAAAATTGTTTGAATCCAGCAGTACCATTTACTTTTTCCGTAAATTAGTTATTATGAAACATAGACTAGATGTATCAAAAAGCTTTGGATGTAGAAAATTCAGTGACTCTTTTTTTAGGATTTGCCAAAACAAGTGTAATACCTTTTTTTCAGGACCTAATTCATGTTAAACCATGAGACGGTATAAGTTTTTTTTTAATTACGTCCTAAAGATCAAATTGAGAATCTATTGTGTGCTCGTTTTCCTTGAATGTACTCCACGTAAAACTTGTTTAACTTTGAATATTGACAGTTTCCGTTTCAATCAATCCAAAAATAATCAACATGACTGCAACCGTCTGATGCGAAGGTCAAAGGTCAAGGTCACACTTGTCGAGTTGTTCAAGTTTAAAAGGAAGACAAAACTTACATCATGTGCCTATGTATATGCATTAGACTTTGATACTAATTTCCCACTGTTTATGGAGAATCCTTTTGGGATGATAAATCGTCGAAGGCGAGACTACAAATTATATATTTTTGCAGTTTTAAAGGGTTCAGATATGTTCGTGTTACAAATTATGGATTAAAATATATTTCAATGTATGGTTTTGTTTTAACTAAGTCTTTGAAAGGAAACACATAGATATTGTCAACATTTAAATACTTTTCAGATATGGCAGGTTGATTGTGAAAGACAGCAATGAGTTGGAGTGGATATATGTCATTAAATCTGTAAGTTCTTTTTTTCCATTTTATGCCCAGCCACAAATGTGGAAGACGCAGTGTCACCCTTGACTGTCCGTCTATCAAACTGTCATTAAGTGTTTTGATTAGGATCGTTTTTGATACACTACTTGCTGAAAGGTCATACAACTTTGCGTAGGCATGGAGGACACTGGGTAGGTGCAATGACCACCACATACCCCCACCCCTATCACCATCAAAATAGGTTCGTAGATCTGTATTTCCAGCTTCATTGCAATTTTTCGTACAAGCAATGTCTTAAGGCATACCGTAAATAGTGTTATGCAACATTGCATGCCACGTAATTGTTTCTCGTGTAATACAACACCCTACTACCAAAATGTCAGTCCGACCTGTATTTTATGCTTCAGTACTTTTTGTTAAGTTTCGTAAAATTTCATTGTTTTCTTTTTTCAACATTCATTTTATATCGATTAGTAAATAAGTTATGATCCTTGTATCAAGTGCTTCATTTTGTCCAGTTAGAGATGCCTTGTGGTCTTTGGAATGGAAGGCATCTTGAACAGACCAGAACAGAACAGAGCAGTTTATAATTATGTTGTACAACTCGATTTATGTAATCATTAAACAAAGAAATAATAAGATAAAACTTAAGAAAACTTTCATGCAGAAATTGATGGTGATGAAAATTGCACTTGCAGGATGAGATGAACGAGTGTTGATTGAGCCACTTTAATACTAGTAGGATTTGCCCGTTTGTCTTGATAAATGTATTATTTTTTTTATATTGTTGTTTACTAACTTATACAAAATAGTTAAAACCAAAAGTAAATTTGAAAATTAATTTTAAAAAAATAACATTAAATTCGCACACATAAAAAATCTTTGAAAATGTTAGTGATTATAATTGAACTTACAGGGTGAAGCAAGGGTGTTGAAAAACCTAGAACCCGGGAGGATTGATGTTCAATCCAGACGTAAAAAGATCCAGGAAATGATGGAAGAACAGTCGCCCTTCCACAAGAAGAAGAAAATACTTAGCTTTATTGCAGATGGCGTGAGCAGTGAGTATGCCTTTAATCACTCCAAACTCTTAAAAGATAAAATACGTTATTTTCAAGTGCATAACATGAATTCTACGGGACAATTGAAGATTCAGATCTGTCGCAGTAACATATAACCATGTGTACTCACCTATTAGTTGGAACCAACTTCTAACTGTACAGTTCCAGATGAGCCATCGCATAATGCGCCAGCAGATCTTGATCTATTTTGTCATTGTAAGTAGAATAAACAGCATAAACCCTAATCTGCCAGTGCATTATACGACGGCAGACCAGGCTCTGTGTTGCATGCAGCAGGATCGAACTTACAAGCTAGTATATACGGTAATTTGCCTGCAGATCAGGGTCTACGCTGGTCTTCGTACAAGTGATATCACACGAGCAGCAAGGGCACTGATTCACTGGCGCATGGTGCAGGAACAGAGCTGGGTCTACATTATTAATATTGGCATTTCAAGTAAATTACCTGAGAAAATACGGAAATAATTATTATTGTATTAAATATTAATATTTGACCTCTTATAAATTACTATATCCCAATATCATATAGGAGGCGGGTTTGTTAAAAAAAAATAAAAAAATAAAAAAAAATTTACACTTCAAACATTTATGACGTACAAAATATATAAAACAATGCCAAGGATATACAGAATTTTGATGAGCTGCTTTCATATTCGGCTTCACTGACTAAACCCTACCAGCATCAAGAGAAAAGAGGGCTACACATGATTTACATGTTTTTAACACTGAGTATGTGCGGATGATTTGTTTTAATAAAACAACAGTTTTATATAAATTGAGGAGACTTGTACACTAAATGTGTCCCATATTCTAGAATTATTGGTCAGTCGGGGTTACTTTGGTTTGAATGTGTCTTTCTTCACCATAAAACGCATAAAGTGCAGTTCGATTTTAAAACCACAACAAATAATATCGATTTTGAGTCTCTATGTACATTACTTCACTGATTATGAAAGGTCTGTTTTAGACAATATTTAGGAAACATTATTTGGTTGCAGAGAAGTCTGTGTACCACCCGTCAGTCTATCAACCTAACAGAAGGCGTATGCTACAGTCTGCCCCATCTGGACCCAAAAAGAAGGGGCTTGGCGATGATATACTTTACCACAGTCTTCCTAGCACCCCTGCTGGCATACTTAAGGGCAACGGACCTAACACCAGAGCAATATCAAAAACACCATCGGATCCAAATGAAGAAACCAAAAGCGATGAAGAAGCAGACGAATCCGTGGATAAAGATTACAAAGCTGTAAAGTTACCGAAAATAAAACTAAAAGCACCTGGAAGTGATGCGGATGCTCTCAGCACCGGGGGAGATGGTAAAGAAAAAGACGAGTATGCTGAGCCAAAGGAAGATAAGAAGAAAGCTAAGGGGGAAGTGAACGATGGTGGTGAGGACGTGATGCTGATAACAATGGACCAAATAAAGGCCATTAATGACCCGAAAAGAAGTAGAACTGGAAAGAGAGGAATATTTAAGAGACCACAGAGCCCTAATAAAGAGAAATTGAATGCAAGACCAAGCACAGAAGCTATACCAAAACCAAACAGGTAATATGCATTCTTCCATCACTTACAATTTCGAAAACTTTTGCTTTTGATGTATACAGGGTTTGTGTTGTCAGATCCTTTTTCTTATTTCTAATATACATGCATTTAGAAGCAGGCGATATATAAGATTCAGGCTGTTTTTATTTGTCCGTGTTTGTGTGAGGTTTTTTTTTTTTTTTTTTTTTTTTAATCTAGGATATCCAGGTGACTAAATCACTCAACAGACGTTATCATATATAGTATACGACTTTTGATGATAGCTCCTGTATTACCTTGTACAGATAGCTTATTCACTTGTATGAATCTTATGTTAATGAATTTTTAAAATTCATCTATTACTATGTTTATGCAAGTGTTAAATGCACACAATGATTGTTAATATTTCTGTTTTGCTATATCGATGTTTTAGTTGCAATTCTCCCATCTTAAACATTTGTCTCGTATATGCACGAAAAAGGCATACGTACCTTACAAAATCTCTTTTATATTTGTAAATTTTATTGTACACATGACAAAACGTTAATAAACATATCTAGATGTCTGTCTTTCCGATTAAAACACCAATGAGAATCAAACTTTCTGTGTGTACGCATCTTCTGATTAATATGTCACTCATTAGAAGTGGTTCGCTGTGACCGGCTTCCTGTATTTATGTATCAATACCTGAAAATCTCGTCTCTGCTCTAATTTGTTTACTTTTTAAACCATCCTCGCCAGACTAATAGTGAGTAAATCTTAGCGAGGTGGTGTGTCACCCTCTAAAACAGAGTTGCTGCAATAAACTTTCCATAATCTAATCGAAGTTGCTAAAAAAGAATTGTGCTAAACTTCGAACTCAAAGCTATGTTTCATTTACTTTCATTCTTACGTACAGACCATTCTTTTCTAGGTACATAAATACACCGACAGGCCCACGTAGTGAAAGTGGTAACAGAAGGATATCTAAATCAAAAGAAAAACCAGTGCAGAAAATGGAACTACCAGCATTTGTACAGATAGAGACCCTCCATCCTGGCCAAACTTTTGTATGTATACAGGATTCTTCTACAGCTGACCCTGGTTACGGCATTAATTACAACCGATTAGTCCGGTTTCGACAGAAAATAATTAAGGAAATGTGTTTAATTCGTAAATTTGAAATTGACATTCAGTTATCGTCTCCTACAGCGATTCATTTTCTAGTACGAAACTGGCATACACTAGTTTCGCTGTACGGTATCTTTAAAAAGCTACTGGTTTGTTTGAAGTTTCACGGCAGAGCAACACATGTAGTTAGTTGATTAAGTACCTTGCCCAAAGAACACGCCATCGTAACCGACCCTGGCTGATCTGATGGTATGGTTCGAACCCATGCTATTCACAAGGACAGTGTCTATAGGTGAGATCTCAATGACAATGATATAATTAACGCTCAAGTCACCCTGAGCGTAGGTTTTAGATGCACCTGACAGTACTATCTTCAGGCAATAGTATATGAAATATATTTCCTTTTTCATTTCTATATGCAGGCTGGACAACGGTAAGGTAAGTAATGTAGCTCCTTTAATTATTGCCATGATCTGTATGATGGCAGATTAGTTACAACGGGGTAAGCAAAACATAATGTAAAAAAAAAAAAAAAGACAAAAAACCGGGAATTTTTTTTAGTGTAAACAAGATTAGTTGCTGTAATGTTGATAATGCAATAAAACCTAGAAGACCCCCCCCCCCCCCCAACAAAACAAATATGATAATAACATTTCGCAAATCTATCACGGGCTATGAATTCCCGGATATATTTTAGGAAAAAGACTAATCAGGCAAAGATGAAACACGTAAACTCACAGTTTATTTTCGGTTGGAAAAAAACGTAACAATGTCGAAATATATCATGTTTTCTTGTAAAAAGTAGAAAGTAACATTGCAGTCCCAGGAAGAAAGAAAATTACAACCATATTAATCTTCTACTCTTACTTCCTGTTTATACAAAACATTTATCATGACAGAAGGATGTTTCAAAGTAAAACAAGTTTTTGTTTTTTAGTTTTGGGTTTACAATAATTTAAACACCAACTTGCACAAACACTATTAAGCTGGCAACGCTGTCGCCGCTGGCCATAGCTACACACAACCAGCTTAAACTGAGATAATGGAATGCTAAACGTTTGGTTGTGTTAGGGAGAGAAATAGATTGTTGATGTAGTGAGTGTCATTGTCTTATAAAAATGTCTTGAAAACAAATGGTTCAAATGGCGAGCGCTCGCCCATCACTCTTTTCTGTTTCCAAAATTGTAGAAATGTACTATGTAGTTTTCAAGGATGCTTCTCTGCTCCTGAAGAATTTGCTGATGTGAAAAATTTCCAACCAACGAACCAAAAGGTGGATAATACGCATATACTGTTACCGAGGAAATGTATCGATGAGTTCATTCCACTGCTTAGTTTTTAAAATAAATCATAATTATATGTTAACAAACACGTTTAATTACTTCCAGGGTCTGAGATCTTGTTTAGAATCTGATGAGAGAGGACCTTCAGTTAGCCTAGTAAGTATTTTTTATCGCGTCATTATTATGTTGTCGGTTTGCCATCCACATTTGTTCGTATGTTCTCAAGAGATAGGCCTATATTTATTTCCAACTAAAATTAAGGGCATCTTTCTTTATAAAAAAAAGCCACAGATAATAGTGAGATTTAATCTCTAGAACACTGTCGCAAATATAAGAAGCATTTGAATTTACGTTTTAGGCCATATATTTAAGCGAAAGCCAATCCTAAGTTTACACTACATTTCTGTGAACGTACTGATTTATAAAAAAAAAAGATTAGAAGTTCACATGGCATACTTCAGTACGCATCAAGGATAATCCTTTATCAAAACCATCGACTTAAATAATGCAATTGCTTACTTTCCAAATTCTGCTCCTAATTACGGAAAATCTTAATTTCCAAAGATTTTGGTTACTAGGTTACACAAAGTACTAAAGAAAGTTCCACAAAAAGCAGTTGTATTTATCTATTTAGGTTAAATGTTTTCACAATTGTAACTGAGACACAGAATATACAGCAGTTTCAGTCAGGTTAGGTCATCTATCAGCAATTATTGGTTTATTGTCTCGTACCGCATTTATTCGCAAATATATCTGAGCCACTGCAAAACTGCATACACCCAGAACTGCTCTTGGATAATGAGTCAGCAGATGTGGATATATGCAGTTTAATAGGAATAAGTTGAATAAACATCATTAACCCTTATCTGCCAGTACATTATGCGATGATAGATCAGAGTCTATGATCTTTATTATTTGTACCCAACTTATATGTAAGTATAAACGGTAGTAGTAGAAGTAACTGGTGTTAAATAACCATTTGGCATTCATTTACAATTATGAAAAGAAGGATTCGAGAAAATGCAAATACGTTTTTATGGGTCAATTGGAGGACAGCAAAAAATGTTTTCTTCAAGGAAAGTCTCATTATTAACTTTCAAAAAGTTATTTATCAATAGCTGTCAGGGACGAAAACTCAGCTGTAAATATATTCAAAATTCAATTTCTTTCCAGATAAGTGGAGAATGTGAAGTGATAGCAATAAACAAGAAGTTTTTCATGAGACACTGTGATGATGCTATGTATAGCCTGATCAGATTAAAGGTGAGTTTTATGCTCTGTATGGCCTGATCAGATTAAAGGTGAGTTTTATCAGGTCGAAATTCTCATTAAGAACTATTTATTTATTGACTGATTGACAAACAGAAATGTTGAATGAATCACCCAAAGTAGATCTGATGACGCTATTTCTATGCTGACAAGACCAGGAGCCCAGCCGAATAAATTTATCAAAAATATGGAATGGCCCAGTCAGACATGTTGTCAGACAAATATGACCTTAGGAAATATTTGCCATTATTTTTTTTTTAAGAAAACATGGTGGTTTATCGTAAGTATTATTGAGCAAAAATATAATGCAAAGGAAAATCATTGGTTTTAGCTTCAGTGACCACAGCTTTCAAACTACTGACTCCAGCATAATTATGCTCGTTTTCCTGGGGGCTGGCAGAAACCAAGGCCTTGAGATAACTAATGACATTTCAGTTATTGTGCAGAAATGAATGCAATGTCAAATTTGTATTTAACTTTACTTTCAAGGACTATGATAACAAATTATACGTGAATGGGCTTCTTTATTTTATCGGTAAATCCCACGTACAAGTATTTGTTAAAAACATTCAGTAGAACGGAAGTGACCTTGCAAAATCTGCCTGCGTGACCGTATAGACAGACTGATGAAGTTTTTCATGAAACCCTTTAACCTTTGTTTTCACTGAATAACATTTGCCAAAAAAAAATTATAAAAAAACTATCCATCCAAATTAGCAAGTGTTCTATGTTTTTGATTTCTTTTAAGATAAAGTAATGTTTAAAATTTCACAAAGCAGCAACTAAAATGGTAGGCAGAATAGGCTGAAATTTATGAATCACATTTTCAATATAGAAGTGAATGTAATACAGCAATATTGCAGAAAACAACAATCATAATGGAAAAATACCCATTATAGATGCTTCCCGATAAGGTCACTAGCAGACGATATTCTGCCTATTTTACCTGGATGATGGGCAACCTGGCAGTTTCTCTTATATGCAACCACCAAAACTGACAATTTTGAACAAGCCGAAACTGAAGCAAAATCAGCTTATATATTACTACTATCGATACTAAGAGCAAGCCCGATTTGCGTTCTATTTATGTATTGTTTTCACCATATAAACTCAACGGTAAATCTGCCAGCATACCACCAATATGGCTGCTGATGACGTCCTTCGGGAACTATCTATATAGCAGATTCCATGGTTCAAAAAATAAAATGTTTTCTGCTTATTTCTAGGCCAAACCTTTTCCAACGCAAGAAGAATTGGTTGATAGACTGGATGCAAATATGCAGTGGGAAGAATTCAAACAAGAGACTCTGCAAGATTTTCTTAAACAAAAAATCCATACTGGACGGTAGTGCTAGTTCCTGTCACATGCTTGCTGATATGGCATTGAGGCAGTTCTGTGATCTAAAAGGCCACAGTGCTAGAAAATTTCTTTCACTATCTTTGAATTTAAAAGATTAATGAAGCGTCTAAATGTAAATGAACTTAAGTACATCACAGCTGCTAGGAAAACAAGTGAACGAGATCTGTAATTTTTCTCTATTATACGAATCCACTTGCAAGCAGCACAGACCTGATTAATCACTGCATAAAGCGTTTGCTGGTATTTTACTGTAATTTTAACCATGTTAGCCTGCCCAGACTATCTGCATTGAGCATTGAGAGAATCTGCAAATACCAGTATGGTGAACATACAGTAAAATCTGCTCTTCCACCCCCTCTGTGGATTGTTTACATCAAACAAAATCTGCCATCCCCTCTTTGTGGGTTGTTAATATCAAGTGGATACATTTTAATTTCATCCCTTAAACAACTGTTGACATAACTATGATTATGATGTCACACTATGCATGTCAACAAATATGCTAGCCAAATACACAGCTAAATGATGTCAGAAGATTTTTTCTTATTGACCTAAACTGCAGTTTAATTTGCCTTGACTATGTGAACTGGCATGCTTTATTATCATTAATAAAATTAATTTTCCTTTTGTGAATGCCCCCAGCACCCTCTAGTACCACTCAATTTTTTTTGTTTCACTTCGTTTTTGCCCAAGGCCCTAGCTACACTTTCCATAAAATAAGGATATAACAAAAACAGGCTGGTTACCTGGGCTTGTTTTACTGATGATTTCAAACATATGCTGCTCTGATTTACTGGTAATTTATGTAATGGCAGATCTGGGTCACTGCTGTTCCATATGATGATCATAGTAAAAACATCTACAAATTGTATCAATCACAGTGAACTGATGATTTTCAGAACTAAGACTTTTCAAACTGTTGTTTAATTTCACTCTGAAGAATATCATAAAAAAGGTTTCTATAATCCATTAAAACCCTGTTTATCCATACTACAGAAAAAACCCATCAAAGATAAGAAACACGATAATTTAATTGATAGAAATCTAATGAAAATTCTATTATCACACAACAGCATTTACAGTTGGAAAGCATAAGTAGAAGGTACAGTAAACATAAGTTTATACAGATATCAATTGTTAGCATTTTCTTGTCATACAGAACAATGCAGTGTCCCCAATAACATTATTAAATTTACACAAATGAACCAGTTACCTGGACAAAATCAAAGTCTCCTCGTGAGTAGGTAACTGGCATTACATTGTACATGGAATCTGGGAGGTTACTGGAGATAATTGCTGCAACAACTGCTCATGTATGATACAAACTAAAGTGTAAATCTGCCCTACATGTCACTCAGATCTACTCTCACATATTGTGCCAGTAGACTCAGATCTATTCTTTTCTACTGTGATATATATATATATGTTGTATGAATATATTGCATTTCTATGGATGCATGTATGTATTTATGTATAAATGTATGCGTTTGTTTTTATTGGTTTTATTGGCACTTTTAACACATTAGTGGCTCTTTCATGCCAAGGAAATGGGAGTCAAATCTTTTCTCACGGACACAATGAAGCAGCTGTGTGGGTATCACACCTGCAGTCTTTGGATTAAATGTCCAATGCTCTCCCAACTGGGCTACAACATCTTTTTCATGTGTGTGTGTTTGTGTGTGTGTGTGTGAGAGAGAGAGACAGAGACAGAGAGAGAGAGAGATCACTGAAATTGGTGGAATGTGAAGTGTACATGATTTTTGGGAAAGACTTTTGTAACCATATTTATTTCATGTTTATAGTTTAGTTAGATCACTTTTATAGGGCCACATGGGGGTTTATTGTTTATACTCCTGTGTTACCAACTTGAAAAAAAAGAAATTTATTATTATTATTATTACCCAGTCTGCTGATACATCATGCTAGACACAAGCTATTTGAAGCTGGACTCGCATTACACAGTGATAAATAAGGTACACTCGTCATGATCATGACTTTGTCATGTTAAACTTTTATTATGACATATATTTATGAAAACTTTTCTTTCCCAGCTAATTTTATTACTGACATTTGTCATGTCAAACATTTCTGGAGCTTTGTTGCTGTATTGTTGATTGTGATTTTTCCAATATTATAAACAATGCATGCTAATAAATTTTCCTTATGTGCATACATAATGCTTTATGCTTTATTTGGATTCTGACCTTATATTAGGAAATTTTGAAGAAACCTTACATAAAATGAAGTGAATAGGAAATTCCAGAAGTAAACCAATAGTTTCAATAAAACATGAATGGTATGGATAATGCATTATGTGCTACATTTCCCCGTGATGGTGTACAATTCAAAACCATCTGAGTGACTGAGGTGTACCTTGTTTACAACATTGGTCCCTCACTATAATGACACTCAAGGTAACCATAAGTGTCTTATATTACACTGGTACCTCACTATAATGACACTCAAGGTAACCATAAGAGTGTCTTATATTGCACTGGTACCTCACCATAATGACACTCAAGGTAACCATAACAGTGTCTTATATTGCACTGGTACCTCACTATAATGACATTCAAGGTAACCAAAACAGTGTAATGTGATATAGATACCCTTCTAGTAACTCTTACACCTGGCAGTTGATAGCCAATTTCTTATCAGACTCTATAGTTTCAGCAACTCATGTAACCAGAGATTACTTAGTTTCTAATACAGTGAACATTTTAAATGTGATCTGTTTTAGATTGTGATAGTCCTTTTAAGATGGCTAGCATTAAAAACAATATTATTTCAATAAGGTAAATGCTAAATTTCAATAATACCTAATTTTCCATAGTCTGATAGTCCTTTTAAGTGGGCTAGCATTAAAAGCTATTCTTGACTGAAGTTGCAAGTTGTAATGACTTGATATGAGTACTGTATACTCTTCCTTTATTTCAGTAAGGAAAACACTCTAGTGTAGATCTGAGAATGTGCCAAATTGCAACACTATTTATTTTCTTGAATGTGTTCAACAAGCTGTGTATAAATGAATGGAATGCAAGATCTGACTGAAATTTGCTCATTGATTTGTGTTGTATATTTATCAATAAACAAAGCAATATTTTGTACAACAACATGATACAAACTGAACACTGAATTTAAAAACGCAGTATACTATTCTATATGCATTTTGTATCCATTAGTTCAACATCATCATAACTATGCAGTATTTCTCTAGACTGCACTGCATAATACTGCATAATGCACTAACAAATTCAAGGTGCTATGTGCATGTGAATACACAGCTGTATTCTATGTTTGTGGCTTTGTTTTGCATATGGTTATATATTCCCCTAAAATTAAAAGAAAAGAAACCAGTTTGCTCTGAGTTGTGTTTCCTTTTCAATATTTTATAAATTTAAAGAGGCATATACTCCAACTCATAAAAACCTGTTTTCAGTGTTTCACATTTAAACAATCCCTTATGCATGTGTTTGTGTGTGTGTGTGTGTGATTTGGATTTTTAACATAGGTTTTGTTACGTATATGTAATTAAATTGCTTGTGTGTTAGTTTTAAATTCTTTTCTTAATTTTTGTTTCATTGTATTTTATTGTAATGATTATTTTCATGAGATTTGATATTTTTGAAAAAATTCAGCCTTCTGTTTAGACCTGATCAGAAACGCAAAAATATTGCTTTATCACTATTTTTTGCTAATCTAGTTCTTAACCTTTGTTCCGACTGTGTAAACATTGACTGAAAACGATTGGCTATTACCAAGGTCATGTTTGGCCCACGTGTTAGCTAAGTTGTAAACAGCCTTTCTTTTTTATTTATTTCCAGCATGAGAATCTGATTCTTAGATAGTGCTATTCTAAGCTACATGCTAAATGGCATTTTTGTTACTGCGCTGTTCAAAGTAGTAATCACGTAGCCCCGTCACGTGAACCACCATGTGATCTAAAATCGTGGGTTAAAACAGACGTTTTCTAGTAGAGTTGTCAGTCGTATCCTAAACCTTTAGAGCTCAAGGTGTTTTATTGTTGATGCCAGATTGTTTTGAAGTTCATCTATTTTTTTGGATTTAATAATTTACATTCTCCAGAAAAAACACAAGTGCTCTTCTTTATAAAAATTCTGGTACAAAGACATTTAGTGGAAATTTATTCTGGAATTCTAAACAGAACATTATAAATTGTGATTCAATGAGGAACTGTTGCCATCAGTATAATGACCTCATCTGACATCATCGCCTTCCATAATGGAACTTCATTGAGATTCGTACCTGGATTCAATTAGAACTGTTTAGCAATAGGACTTATATTTTTCAATTCTAGGATTAATTTTTGGATTATATTCACAAACCGTAAGTCCTTTTTCATTTTTTTATCTTGTTTTCTAAGGAAATAAATTATTTTGTTAAATTTACAAAGCTTGTTGACTTCACTCTTTTCTTTTGTTACTTTTGTACGAGCCTACATGTAACAAAAGAAAATTGGGTTCTCGTCTGGGCTATATGAATTTTGGCTAAAATATTTTAGAAAATTGTTTTTTGAAATTTAAATTCCCCATGTTTTTAAATGCCATGTACCACATCATGGGACAGTGACGACACAATGTGCCAACTGTCGAATTAATCATGGGTAGGCTATCTATAGCTCCATATGCCATACTGACCTCTTTTGGCCAGTTTGTTATGCTTGTATGATGCCTGCTGAAATCTTGTCACCAAGCTGACCTTTATGGCATGTTTGTTATGCTTGTATGATGCATGCTTAAATACCATCTGCCAGATGGGTACGCAGATTCCAAAGAATCTTCCACTGTTTTGTTGTTGATGTACATGTCTGGAAAACGCTGTGCATTATTTCAAATTAGGAGACACAAAATTATGTCATGCCTTTACCTCAATTTATGATCTTTTCTGTTAGTAAATGTACCTTCTTGACCTGCAACATCACAGTAACTTAGTAAAGATTACATACATAACACGGGAGTCTGATAACAGCATGGTTCTATAGATCAAGGTAAACTCTCAAACATTATTAATTCTTGAAGAATAAAGACATCATAATTTACAGTTTCTGAGTGATCTGGGAAAAGGTGTTGTGTCCCTGATATTCTTGATTCCTAGAAGACTCTGAAGATATCTTTCAAAACCCATGCCAAATCCTCCATGTGGAGCAGACCCATATCGCCTCAAGTCCAAATACCTGTGAACACGAATGATACATTGAATAGATTTGTACACTTAAAAATCAATAGCATATTTAAATGGGGTATTCTTCAACTTTATTTCATATTTTATTCTCCATCTGATCTGGTAATCTCCTTTTGATTTGATCTGGTAATCTCCATTTGATCTGGTAAATCTCTATTTGATCTGGTAATCTTCATCTGATATTGTAATCTCCATTTGATATGGTAATCTCCATTTGATCTGGTAGTTACTATTGTAGTTGATTTATTCAGAATGTTACAACAGGTTTATTTCAAACACATGTAAATTCTGCAATAGATACCTGTAAATGTTGAATAGTGTGTTTTATGATCATGCAAAATTTGTCATCTATTTCATATTTCTTTTCCGACTTGGTCATTATTTCAATTTATGATTTTTCCATCAGACAGGATTCTGCATTCGTGTTTAGAGTCTCATCTTGGCTTGACAAACTAGAAAACAGCTAAGAGAACTGGCTGAAAGTCTGATGAATCTGAGTGAAGGCTAATTCATTATTCAAGTTCCATAAACACCACTCCCTCAATAACCTGTACCATGATAACTCGCAAACCCACTTATAATGCGGGGCCAGTCTTGGATCCCAATTTTTTTCACTCAAAAGTACCAAAAATTTTGACCCATATTTGTTGAACATGAAGAAAATCGTGATCAAAATTGGTAACTGAAAACTTGATATATTGCTCATTTTATGTTTGATATGACCTGGAAATTTGAATCAACATTATGAAATTATCAACTTTTAATAAGATATAATGTATTTTGTTAAAATTTCTTTCCAAACAACATTCTTGCAACAAAATTTTGATCAATGAAATTGTCACTAACACCTAATTGAAGCAGCACTTTAATAAATAAATACCAATTAAATACATTTTTCTTCATCATGTGAAATTCGTGTTTTAGTTTATCTTTTAGTTCAGTTTAAGTGTGATGATCCTAAATACAATGTGCCCTGTTGTATTCAAATGTGAAATATATCAATCTACCATAACAACTATGCCTGTAAGTGTTTCTATGATAATCTACTTAAGTGCTGACAGTGTTTTGACCTAATTTGCTTAAGAATTTGTTGTATTGCTGCACTGAATTAAAAACTGACCTCCTTGCATTACCACGTTAATTACATATTTCTGTATCAAATAAAGAGGGTGGACTAATTAAAACATTAAAAGGCATGCACATTCAACCTGCATAAGAACTAGCAGCCCCCCGGTCTAGTGTCAGGACAGTTCATTTAAAGTGATCAATTGAACACAATTAAAATTGTGAGAACATAATATAATGAAACTACCTTAAGTTAGCAAGTTAGCATACTCATTCACAAATGTGATCAACAATAGTGAGACAACCAAGCGAAATGAATACTTGATGATGTAAAATTCTGTTTCACTGACACGTTTTATTAATGAAAAGCTAGTTTCAGAGTTCATTGTTAATTTGTAATTCCTGAATTGGCACTCAGAAATTTCCTCATGGATGAGAAGAAGTTTCACTATTACTTGCAATGAAATCATGGCATCAATATTTTATTACAGAACAATACAAAAAAATTGACTTTCGAAGATGATGGCTGTTTCACAATCTAAATGTTCCATTTTAAAAAAAATAAATCGTAATCTAATTTGATTGTGAACTTGAATCAATAACTAGTCTGGTTCCCAATTTAGTATGCTTCTTGAGTTGCATTCCACAAGAGCAGAGAGCATAAGGATCAGGAAACCAGACTACTTAACAACAACATAAATCAGTGATGAAATATTCAATGTTTTCGCATACATGTAAAGAATGTTGAAACCAGCTGGAATAATGTTAACAACCTCTTAGTGGTTGGACACCCTGAGAATGGTCCTTTTTACATAAAAATGAATAACTTTGTTAGAAAGAGCGCACTATTGACAATTATTCTCAACACAATTTTAAAACGAGTATTCAGCAATTAAACAGACCAGTTCGCTCCCCGCCCCCGGTGGTTTTCTCGTTGTCTAGTGATGATAGCATAATTTCATATTGTTATGGAGGTCTCTTGATAACTTGTGCCCTCGCTTATAGTACAATCTATGTTTCTGGATGCCGTTTTGCGTGAGTTATCAAGGGAGAGGAGTATATACATGATCCAAGTGAGAAGTTTTATGTCAGTACGTTCTAATATTTTATTTGTTTGTTTCCAAAGTGATATGTGTAAGCATTATTTTTTGTGTGTTTTCAAAGTTATATGTGTAAGCATTATTTTTCGCGTGTTTTCAAGGTTATATGTTTATGTATTTTCAGAATGATAAGTGTACATATTATTATTATTATTATTATTATTATTATTATTATTATTATAATACATGGTATGACTGGTTATTTTCATACTTTTAATACTTCTGGTCAATGAAATATGCATACAAATTTTATATAAAGTTTTACCTTAAAATAATAATAATAATAATAATAATAATAATAATAATAATAATAATAAAAAAAATTCTTTATTTAGCAGGGATAGTTCAATTAGAAATACATATGTATCTAGTCTCCATGAAGCCCTCACCTAATCTATTTGTCAAAAAAAATTGCATAATGATAAGCAATATTAAAATTTATGCATTTATTTGGATAAAAGATCCACAAAGATGAAGCAAATGACAATCATACACTAACTACTACAAAATATAATAACAAATTATCCCAAATGCAATGTTGAAACAGTATATTTTTTTTCTTCAAATATTCCAATGCATTTTGCTACTTCAGTAAATTTAGATGAAGAATTCCATATCAGAGTTAAAGAATATTTCAAACTACACTGTAAGTGTTCAGTATCGGGTTTAATAAATTACACATGACCTTGTGTGGTTCAACATAAAATACAGGGCCCATGACTTTGTTTAGAGAGTTACTGTATGTATTCTGGCATATGTTGCTTAGACGATCCTCTATTGTCTAATGATCCATTTACTGAGCAGCTACTGGATTGAAATCTCGGACAGTGTTGGTCTGTCTACTCCCAATATAAATGGTGTGTGTGTTTGTGTGTGTATGTGTACATTTAATGGAATTTTATCAAATTTTTTTCTCACCAGGAAACTAAAAATACATGCTTAGCATAAACTTAGGTCTCTGTTATTTTTCAAGTACATTCTGAGTATACTTGAAACAATCAGTAAAGTTTTATTTTGATAACACATCTTGATTTTTTCAAAGGATAAATTTACATGGTACTTGAAGAAAATATTCAATTTTAGGTGCTGATAAAGTGAACGGATATCCAGAGTTCATGTCTGTGCTAGTCCAGTTTTGTTGGGTAATGGCATTTTGCCAAAAGACAAAATTGTACAAAATCAACCATACAATATTGCTGTGTAACAAGAATGGAATAAACAACAGATGCTACAAGAACAAAAGCAACAGAAAGGAGAAACAAATGACTATGACTTACCAACTGTACAAATCAGCTAATTTTAACTTGTTTAGCCTATCCTCTAAAATATCAAATCTATCTTCCCTTAGGGAGCCTCCAGTCAGCTCCCCAACTTCTGGCACCAACAAATCCACTGCAGACACCTATTCGGAGCAGAAATAATTGACACTTTACAGGTTTATACACACTTCTTAAGTCATGTACTTGACACTTTACATGTATATACACACTTATTAAGTCATGTACTTGACATTTTACATGTATATACACACTTATTAAGTCATGTACTTGACACTTTACATGTATATACACACTTATTATGTCATGTACTTGACACTTTACATGTATATACACACTTATTAAGCCATGTACTTGACACTTTACATGTATGTAAACACTTATTAAGTCATGACTTAAAGACTCAAAGATTAATTAATTTTTAAATTGCAAACTGCAGAATTTGCCTCAGATCTGAGGCATTACAATGAATCTTCATTCCACTTTTTAAATTCAATGAAAATTAAATTTTGCATATGACAAGACAAAGAAATTTGAGAAAATTTGTAAAAAAGATAGTGTTAACATTCAGAATTTTTGCTCAGAGATTAGACTTTCCCCCAAAAGGATAGTAATTCCTATTAGTAGAATTCCTTCAGAGTACTGTCCATTGTAAATCTAAAATTTAATGCATTCATTCCCAAACTTTCCCCAGCAGAAGCAGATAACAATGTTACTTAACAACAAATTCTTTCAGAAGGATATTAAATTTATCTTAATTATGGAACATAACTAAATTTATGTATTTTGATTCATAAGTTCTGCCAAAAATTGCCTTACAATTTTGTAACAAAAAGAAATGATGTAGAGATCCTAAAAGGGACAGATGCTCAAATCAAGTAATCCTTAGTGAGTCCATTTATATTTTTGTAAACTACTAATGCAACTATTTTCAGATATTCTACAGAAACACCAATATGCCAAATTTACATTAAAAATAAAATATAACATGCTTTCAAAACATATGTAAATGCAGGACAAAATCCTTGTCATGTCCTTTTGATCTTGAACCTGACATCATTAATAGAAAATCACTGAACTTGTCAAGATGTACCCACATGCCATGTTTGATTAAATCTATAATTTTTCTGAAAGTTATTTACATGGCATCATTCAAGATATTCATCAGATATATCTACAGTCTGTGTCTCATACAAATCCATTCAATTAGCATGCAAACAAACCAGTCTGTGTCTCATACAAATCCATTCAATTAGCATGCAAACAAACCAGTCTGTGTCTCATACAAATCCATTCAATTAGCATGCAAACAAACCAGTCTGTGTCTCATACAAATCCATTCAATTAGCATGTAAACAAACCAGAACAGCAAAAAACCTGTGACAAGACCTTCAACCTTAAAATCAATGTCAGATTGCAGACAATCAACTGGTTTATTGAAATGAAACTAAATACCAAGATTAGTTAAAACTTATTTGAATGTGTAATTATTTTCATAAGCTAAATGAAGTACAAATATATTGCAATAATTTTGACAGGACCCCATAGTCAATTAGGTCTGTTGTTCAAAATTCCTTCACAAAAGGACAGTTATGTTGTGGTCAGACCAGCACCATTTTTGCATACTGCTCCGCTGGCCTAAGAGGTTAGAGCGTCCGCCTCATATGCAGGAGGTCGCAGGTTCAAACTCCAGCCAAGTTATACCAAAGACTTATACAAATGGTACATGCAGTTGCTTTGCTTGGTGCTCAACATTAAGAGGTTAGTGTTAGGACTGGTTGGCCTGGTGTCAGGGTAACGTGACTGGGTGGAACATGATGCCACATGTCTGCGTCATGAAGCCACAGTGCTAGACATTAATATAAACTGCCACACTGCAGACATCATAGCGACATGACTCAAATTGTTAAAGCTATTTTAAAAACACATATACACTAAATATTGCAAAAAGTGTTGTAGTGAAAACCCCAATGTCAATGCCATCATATTTTTGATCCAGTCTGATTGAGTTTGGAACATATACTATACCATCAAGACTGAAGACACAATTTTGAAAATGCATGAGATCCACACATATGAATAAGGTGATCTTACATCTGATTTTCTAAGTTTCTTACCACTATGGAAGCCATATTTTTGAATCTAACTTTAATCAAATTTCAAATATAGGTTTATGTGATCAAGAATTTGCATGAGTTCAATAATGGGCAAAATATATGCATAGATATATTATAATTTTGAATCTGACTAGCAGAGCTTGTTACTGCTCTGGCTTTTGTATTTCTCATCTTACTTTGACCAAATTTGGCAAACCGACATAAACTATCCATTAGTATCTTTGACAAGTACAACTATGAATATAATCTATAGATATAAATATAAATATAGATATAAATATAAATACAGATATAAATCAGGTGATTTTGCATCAGAATGATTGAGACTGTCAACACTTTAGCAAATATTTCTGATCATATTTTTATAAAACTTGGTAATCTTGCCCATATCATAAAATATTGAAATTTTTTTATTATGAACAAGATCTGTATTTATTAATGAGGTGATCTTGCATATGACTGGTTGACCTTCTCATCACTTGAAAGACTCTATTCCTTACTGCATTTTAATCAAACTTAAATAAGCTAATGTCATCATTATGATGAGTGACACCCATGGATATTTTTGAGGTGATCTTGCATCAGATTGGCTGACTTTGTTTTACCGTTCCTGATACTGTATTTTTAACAAAATTTTTGGTCAAACATATTTAGTAGGCCCATGTCATAATAAGCTTGCTTGAGTAGGAGTATGAGTGAAATTAATGCATATAAATGACATGACACTGCATCTGTCTGAACTAGTCTATAATCAACAACTATATTTTTAATCTATTATAATCAAAGTTGCTAAAGTGTTACATTATGAAGATGGAGAATGAGTTTGTTTAAAGGTAAGATCTATGCATATTAATCAGGTAATTTTATACCTAATTAATCTCGATTCCATTCTGGAGGCTGAATTCCATCCAGATATTGCAAAGACAGGTTCAATGATAAGCAAGCTCTGCACACATTTACAAGATATCTTGCATCTGACAGATTGAGACATATATAAGATATTTTGCATCTGTCAGATTGATTTGTGACTTCTCTTGAGGTGGCAACTAATTTAAACAGAACTTGTTAAGTGGGTTTATATCATCAAGATGATTTTGAATATGACCAAAAGACTACACATAAGTTGTCAGTTTGGTACCGTTTTCATTTAGGACCAAATATAAGAAATCTTTTAGTGAAAACACCATGTTATTATAAGCATCCATTCTGGAGAATTAACTGTAAAAAGATTTTCAAGATAGCTCAAATGGCAGCCAATATAGATTTCAAAGCAGGACCACTCAGGATCAACCAGACTTCACACCATTGCAATTTTAGAACCAACTAGACATCGTAATAAGTCTTTTGGTGAAAATTTCATGTTCATATGATCATTCATTCAGAAGAAGCCCCCTTCTAAAGGACCCAACTGATGGGAGTCAAAGCTGACATCACTCTTGCTGATGGCTACTCCGAGAGCAAACATAACGAGAAAGTTATGTGAGTTTCCACTCAACAGTTAAGAAATGTAATCATATGCAGAAAAATGGGTGGACAGACAGACTGACAGATGGTATCACAATATTCCTAGTATTTTTTCAAATGTGTGGGGAAAATACAAAAATGATGAATTTACCCTCACAATGAAACAACATTTGCTTTTTCTAATTTGAATTGCAGACAATTAGTAGTCATAAACAAGTAAAGATCTATTCATTATTAGTGCTCAAACAAATTTGTTTTCAGACACAGACCCAGGGCTTTAAAAATATCACCAGCCCTGGTCCAAACTCCACTTGCCTGAAGGGGCCATATTGTTTACCTGTTATTTTGATATAATGTTGAAACTGCTATGCTATACATAAAAAAAATTCTTTCAATTTACTAATATTCTGTGTCCATTTGCCTCTCAAAATAGTCTACTACTTAAAAAATTCTGACCTTGTCTATTAAAATTTTGTTTGATTTGATTAAAAGCAATGTTTCCTCTAAATACATGTGTAAACTATTACTGAGGGTGAAAATTATTTATGCTTTACAGTGTTTTCAAATAATACTTTGTTCTCTCAAATTTTTATTCCATTTAATTAGAGCAATATTTTCCTCCAGATCCTGATATCATCAAGTGTCCAATTATTCTCCTCACACCGTTGATGTTCGAAAGAATCTGAAATGTGTCCTGCATTTAGAAAGAAGGACCTGATATCTTTTGTGACAAAATTTCCATTTCGCAAATAGCTTGAAATAAACTCATACTCTGATTTGTAGACAAAAGAACTAACTCTATCCATCATATACATTTAAAAAAATTTTCTGGTGAGAAAATAAATCAATATCTTTGTTGGAAAGAAAATCCCAACCCCACCTCTTCCAATCTGATGGTTCCTTATATTTGTATCATTATTCATGAGCCCAAAGTCTCAATCATATTTTGCTGTAGTGGAAATTACAACTAATGTGATTTCCAACAATTTCAAAAGTTTGGCATCTACATGTTTGGAATTTTGAATTACTATGACATACACCTCTGCTCTTGGAATCTTGGACTGCATGTCTTCAGTTTAATCTTCAGGTTGTTGTACAGTCTGAATATTTCACCATTTCACTACTCAGGGGCCAAGGAGTAGTTTTGTGTTTGAATGCTGCAAAAATCTTGCATTTTTCTCAACCAAGGTGAGAACAGAAAGTCTGAGAGGCATAGATCTTTTTGAATGTCAATCAGAAAAACACTAGATTCAAGTTTTGTAATTAGTTCATATCATAGTACTGTGGATGTGTCACAATTACAAAAAGCGCTCACCCTGCATATCAACAGAATTAGTTCCTATCAACTCTCTGAACTAAATGGATTAAATACAATGCAATTATCTGAGTTCCTTTTGGTCTGAAAAAATACTGTATTGGAGGCTTTTTAAGTCACT
>JAECUM010053357.1:0-22045 GCA_016617855.1 Megalonaias nervosa
TATATATATATATATATATATATATATATATACACACACTCTTTTCTTTTCTTTCACTCCACTTCAAGGGCTATATTCACGCGTAAGTGTAAGTGTAGAATGTCATGTTGTCTACTCTGATTTTTACACTTCCTTACAATACCTTCTGTTATTATATCCACTTGCACACTGCTAGTGAGTGAACTTGTCTTATGGTCATTGGGGTGCATCTGTTTGTCTATTGATAGGTACATGTGGGTACTGGTCAGTTATAAGGCGTGTTGGTTATTAGGTGTAGGTGTTGGTTAGTGGGTGTGGGTATTGATCAGCACACATGGTGCTGGTTAGTAGAGGTTGATATTAGGTGTAGGTGTTCTTTGATAAGTGCGGGTGTTGATTGGTACATATAAGTACTGGTCAATACATGTGGGGTGTTGGTTAATTTGTGGTTAGTTTGTGTAGGTGTATTGTTCACTAAAAGTGTATGTTCACCAATGAAAATTTTAACACTGCCGTTATCCTGGTGTCAGTAGTGTCATTGTGTACTAAAAACCAAAACTAACTTAATGACACTTACGGGAAGTGTCATGTTAATGTTAAATTCCCCGTGTACCTAAGGTGTCGTTTTTATGTTAAACCTTGGGAGATAATGTTACTTTCCCCTTTTGCTCGTAGTGTCATTGTTCTGCAAAAAGAAAAGAGCTTATGGGCACAACATAATATTAAATTAATATTAAATTTACCTTATGCCGATAGTCTCAGGCTTAAAAAGAACAAACATAAAAATAACATTATGGGCACGTAATGCTAAATTCACCAAGTGCCCACAGTGCCATTCTTTAAAATTAAGATTGTATTATACTGTATGGGGTGGCGTTTGATCCCACTACATTTGTTAGATGAAGTACTAAGAACGTATCTGATAAATCAGGGTGCACTAATATGAATATACGGCGGAAACTACGCTCGACGAAGAACAGCCTAGCCGAAAAAAAAAAACCTATAAACTGCTACACTGGAGACATCGTAACGCTGTGACTGAAAATTTTTTAACGGTACGTTAAAAAATTTAAATCACGCGCACACCCTCCTTTCGCCAACTGGCCACTGGTCAGGGCAATCGCTTTTGCGCAAAATATCCTCCCACGTTAAGAAGATTATCGCCACTGCTCTTCTGGTATTTCTGATACAATCCAGGTAAACAATTGTGTATTGGTGTTTGAAATTACAGGTAGGGTTTTATTGCGGCAATTGTTCGGTTTTCAAGACTATAAACTGTATGCATTAGCGTCTTAAACTTTTTTAATTGCTTCCACTAATCTTCCTATTTTTATATACCCACAGTAAACGGTTACTTAATAAGACACCTGAAATGGAGTATCGGATTCTTTCTATGGTCTATAGAGAAACGCCTTAATCTTTATATATTCCAATTGGTATGAAATGACCGACTTTTCTATCACGTGAATGCTTGCTAATGATCACGCTAAAATTGTTCCGAATTTTTCACACATCGGTACATTGTAGTGGTTAAGTGTGACCCATAATCGCTTTGTAATATACTTTACATAAAACTCTGACTGGATCAACTCCTTGCAAAAACAAGCCCCATCCCCACCCCCACCCGACTACAGAGCAACGAATGCTTAACATATGAGTGTATTTCCTCAGTAAAGTCAATCTGACTAGTCCAATTTAGTGTTTCGCTTCTCTACGAACTTTGACGTCTTCGCTAGCCAAAGGTAGTTGATACACTTAATTACAAATTGAAGATGAAAGAAGTTGATCAACGACCCTTTGGCTATCTAAGATGAGGCTAGGTATTATGGCGCGATGTGAAGACGGTAATGAAAAACAAATATACACGTTTCCAATTGTCAAATAATCTGAAATTTGAAAACTTGGAATTACACGGATTAAATGATCACGGTTGGTTATTTAGTAAAGTACCAATAAATCACTCTCAAAAAAGTGATCAGGTAAAATTTACACTTCAATATATAACCTACCACGATCCAATATTAAAAATGAATTGTACAATTGATATATAAAGATGACAACATTTCAGTAAGTACTTGTGATGAGATGGCTATCAAAGTTCGTTAAATTACCTCCTAAAGATTCTAAGATGAAATATAATAATGCAACTGCATGTGCTAATGCTTTAGTATTTCTTTTGTAATTTCTTGATATTTGTATAATTGTGAAACATTGTCATTAGTCTTTGCAGGGAATATAAAAACCAAAACCAAAGATTCGTTTCTTTGTGTGAATTTAAGTGTTTGTGTTATCTGACTCTGTTCTGGTGTTCAGTTGATTGTGGCTGATGATGATTGTAACGTTCTGGTTTAACTAGATATGGAAAATGTAAATAATGCTATCAAAGATCCGTTACCATTCTCCGATCCAAACACGTTTAGATCACCTCTGTCTGGCGTTACTATCGTTCCTTCAAATAAATTCTCTTCTGTTTTATAAAAATATTTGCCCGATATGTAAAACTTCTGGACCATCGGTGACTCGAGTCTGAATTTTATCTTTGTTTGGGCTGGGAGTGGATTCCTTAGTGGCTCAAGGAGGTGGCACTGGTATTTCAAGTTATATCGGACTGGAAACTTATAACATGGATCCATTGTTGTCGGACAGTCGACTAAATACGATATGGCTGGCCAATAGTGTCCATCGCTCTCTTTTTTTACCAATATCTCCAGTTCATAAAAGCCTTCCTTTGGAAATCGGGCTTCGACTACGATGTATTGAGGAACCGCCTCAACCAGACAGTAGTTTTCAAGGTTGCCAACTGCATCTTCTGCGTGCCTAATCTTAGCCATAATATCGATCAGTCGAGTGGTTGGTATACTTATTTTCACTTCCCCACTTTTGGCCATGTAGATAGGTGTTTCCATAGCTTTCTCAGAGAACCCGTACATTTCATATTCCGGGCATGAAGCCCATGGCTTTGATCTACATGGGTAAGGTTTAACATTTTTGGCTTCATCATTGCTTTTCACGATGTATTCAATAAGGTTATCATATAGTTCTGTCTCTTTCCTTCTCGACTTCCCATAGATTTTCATAATATATTTAGCCTGTGTTGGAGGCCTGACATTAATTCTGAGAGTTGTTTTATCCTGCATGTAGGACATCACGTAGTTACCCATTTCTGTACCGTTGTCGAGGTAGAAGTTCACAATCCAGTTTTCTATGTTTCTTTCATCATCCTTGATCGTGATGGTCCCTTCAGACTGGATTTCTAGGACCCCAGACGTATGCGAGACAGGTGTTATGCCTAACGTCAAAGCATCTTTACTCAGCTTCAGTCTACGGCTATATTCTGTCAGTGAAATGGGTTTCCATAATAACTGCCATTTTGCGTCTTGCTCTTCATTCATTTCCATCCACGGAAAGTGCTCATTGATGAAGTGCTCTGGGTCAGTTAGGAAATAAAATTCGGTGAATTCTTTCACGAATGTATGTCCATTTACATGCCCGGCGCCCCATGTACACTCTACAAATCGCCAATCACCATTAAGAAGTACCACATTCCACGCATGGTCAGCATCTGCGGAAGGAGTGATGGATTTTTCTGGATGATAGCTGTACCCTTTCGCATATCCGCTGATTGTTTTCGCAGAAATTCCCACTTCCCTATAAAGATAGTTTCAAAACTTAAAACGTTTTGAACAATCATTCAGGGAAATATGCCTTCTTTACAAATCAGACAGTAATTTGTTTTTTCTCCAATTATTTATATCCCTATATTACTGATAAATGTTTAAGTGACTTGAACACAAATAGAGATGGAAAATGTTCAAGTGACACGAACATAAATGAAGATGAAAATGTATGGCGATTGTAAATATAACCTGTTGGCTCATTCTACACAACCCTATGTGAAGAAAGCCTTTAAAAAGATATCCAAAATCAAGGAAATATATAGGTCGGTTTTGTTCCATTTTCAAATTTTTCAAATTGATGAAACGAAAACAAATGGAAATCTGGAACGTGAATTATTAATTTCCCAAACTCCTTCATATAGTACCCATTCATTAACTCCTGCAGTTTAGCCTAAAATGACTGAGTTGTAACTCCATTTTATCTTCCTTTCCCAAATTTCTAATTATATATAAAATACTTTCACTGTCGAATTTAAAGTAACGGTATTTTCAGATATACTATATTATGCGTTGCTACTCCCCTTGAAAATAATTTCCTTTGTAACATTCTACACTGAAACTAATTTGATAAGGTGTCAAGAGCCCACTTTTGGAGAGCAAAGGTAAACGGAGATATAAAGAACAAAGTAATAATGCTTATCAAGTTTGTATTATACATTTATAGTAAAAATATAATGGTTGTGATAACGATAGTCATCTAATATTACTATTCTTCTTCTTCTTCTTCTTCTTCTTCTTCTTCTTGTTATTATTATTATTATTATTATTATTATTATTATTATTATAAAACAGAAGATATTACTAAAATAAGTTTACTTAAAATTGATGCTACATAAATGAATGACTGATAGAATGAATAGTAAATTTATGCAATCTTTGCCTGAGATCGAAATCATCGTGACCTTTAGTCACAGACTAATGTTATATAGATCTTCAGTTAACTTACCTATAAATGATATGAATTTTAAAATTCGCCAAGGTTATTGTTAGTAAAATTAAAAGAATAGGAGAATCTGAAACTGTTGCAGATGCAGCAGAGATAGTTTTAATTATTATATAATTGGTTTGTCATTACATACATCGATGATTCTACATACTGGTTGTAAATTGTGAAGTAAATAGTTGCATACAGAATTTTGTCCATTGTGGTAAAATCAAGGGAAACAACCATCTAAAGCAGATATCAACTTTTATTGAAAAGGACCGCAGGTGTCCCACAAGACAAGCCATATCCCTTTGTCACCATCACTCAGTAAAACAAGGAAACTGCGTGAAATTAAGCGTCTTACAGCAGATGTGTAGTGATCCAAATACGATCATTCATATACAATTTTAAAATACGAGTTAAAATCCCAAACAGCGTTTAGATAATAACGGTATACTCTGACTTTACACAGTATATCTATAACATTAGGGATCTGCATTTAATTGGAAAAAAGCTCATAATATCGGCAACATTATTATGTTCTACAATACAAACTGTACCTAAATCGAAAGTAAAGATAATTCATCATTATATTCATCAGTAAAGTCTAACGAGCCATAATGGTAACTACTGAGTAAAACATATTTTAAAGGACCAAATATCGACTCGTAATTGGTTAATACCAGTGATTATGTATTTGATACGATTATGAATACTTATACACCTGCAGAGAGTCGTAAAGAGATCGGCGTATCCCTGACACACTGATTTTCCTGACCTCAACACATCCTCTGGTTTGCAGGAACTTGGCATGCCGCTGAAATATCCGTCTGTATCGTATCTGAAGAAAACGAGAGCTATATAAGTAATAAATATGCGTGTGTTGTTATGTAAAAGTAGTTTGTATTGTGTGATTAACCTTTGTCCATAATTAAGAGTAGGAGTCTGGACCTACCTGTCTAATGTCATTTTTTTCAACATGTGTACTTAGGTTTGAATATTAGATGCAACCTCGGTTCTGACATTAGAATATTCTAGAATAGAATTTTCTTTACAGTTTGACGGAAATTTCCATTAAGATGACACATTATTGTCAAAAATGGTGATTGTGAAATATGTAAAGTGGAAATCTGTATAAACTTGTTTACATCAGAATTATTTATTCCTATCTGAACATCTGCAGTGGAATCAGTCTTTTAGCTGTATTCAGTTTTGAAAAGATGTATTTAGTTAAATTATTCATTAGAATTACATTGTGCTAATTGATACTTTTAAACTAAATCAATATTTTGGAATAATTGTGAATTGATTTCAAGACTTTCTGCATCATATCACTGTGATACATCAAGACTGTTAGCACATCGAAACAATCCAGGCTATTGGTACATCAGCACATTCAAGATTGGAGTTCATTTGGACCCCGCTAAAATTCATAGGGAATATTCTATACTTTTGGTCTTGTGATGGAAATTTTAGAACTATTTGGGATTTAATTCACAATATCGTAAGTTCTTTTCAAATTTTCATTTTGCATTTTAGTGAAATAAATTATTTGTTGATTTTACGAATCTTGTTGGTTCTCGCTTTTTCCTGTTGTTTAATTTAAATCCATAGAGTCGTAACAATGTTCAATACACGAAAGGTTATATTGTGCCGAGGCATGTGTAGTAAGGTTCCTATCCCACCCACGCCGTTCATGAGTCAAGTAAGCCTCATTATCCATTGAGCCATATCATCCCCCATATATAAACGCAACAAAGGCATAACTTCACGACGTGTCAAACAATAATTATGTATTTTGTCGTAAAATTATGCTCTGTTAAACAACTTCCATTATAACAGATGGTAATGGGTATTTTTTTGTAGAGTATAGATTTAATTATTGTGAAGCTCAAGCAGGAATCTTGTTAGGAATGCATACATTTTATTACAGTGAAACTTATTAAGACCAAAATCCTGTGGGACCATGAAAAAGCTTGAGAGGCTTTCGATTTGCTGAGGTTTACAAATTTCACCTGAAATAAAATGCAATCGGTTATGTCCCCTTAGTTATAATATGAATACTGATTAATACCTACTTCACGTTTAAATAAAATAATACAGTTCTGTTGACATTTATACAGTGTTTACAATACAATTTTTCAATACCGTGCATTTCTGCTTTTACGTAAATTTGTATGATTTGATTAAATATGTCACTAGAGAGTAAATAGTCAATATGAGAGAACGTTGTTCCAGAATTGTTCGCTTTTGCTTTTTGTTGGCAAAAGTTGAAAGCGTGAGGAAGCGAGTCAAAATTTAAGTTAAAAAAATTAGTTGATTGATGATTGATTACATGTATATTATCGGTTATGCTCAGACGATTGGCTGATGACCATAATGTTTTAGCATTGTTCCCACATACTAGCACTTGTAATGTTTGTTGTTTCTCCGTCCTTCAAGATCGTAGGTGACTATGACATCATTAACTGGTTTAATTTCTCTGAGCACGTGAGTTGTTAATCAGGCCTATTTGTGGTCAGAACTGTCTGTGTTCACATTGGATAGAAAATGCCGCTTGGGGTTGCATCAGCATATTCCCTGCTTCTGTTCCCAGATTAACGATGCTCGCACGTCTGCAACGCACCGAGACTTCCTCAGTTCATAGTCTCTAGGTCCGGTATGGTGGAATGATCTTGTGCTCAATCTTTACAAGTCTCAGCGTTAAGGTTGATGTGTTTCAATGATAACTTGAGAAAGTCTTTGAAGCGTTATGCCATTCCTGAGATCTCTGTCTCTTCTGCAGCTCGCTGTAGAGAATTGTCATTCGTAGTCGTTCGTCTGACATTCTGGTGACGTGGCCTGCCCATTTCATCCGTGATTTCATCAAAAGAGTGTGGATGCTTCCAATGCCTGCCAGTGTAAAATCCCGATAGTCTGGGAACTTGTCCTGCTATCTTATCATCATCAGTTTCCTCGGGCAGCCGATATGAAATTAGTGCTGCTTCTTGGCATTGCGTTTGTGCACTATAGAGGTTTTCCGTATATACAGCAGAGTTGAGAACACGACTGCTTTGTAGACCTTCATTTTTGTTTCGTATTGAAGCCTCTGGGGTCTCATATATATATAGTGACAGTGTTACGATATCGCCTGACGATATAGACGAACTTTTCCATTGAAACGAGGGTTTAGCCTTGAGACCAAAACTGATATTAGTTGAAGAGAAATGGTCCATACTCTACTGTATGTCAGACTCAGATTAAGCATTCAGGAAACTTTGTCAACAAATAGGAGATCACGAAAAGTCATTTCATTTTGCTTTGTCTTATCTTGTATTCTCTTCCGATTAAGGAACCAAAGATCATTCCAGTACTTGACGTCGATCCTAGTGTCTTAGTCACGAATTGCATTTGTGAGTATGGCAGAGACCATCGTTCAGAGAGGGTTCAGCCAACACGCATTCATGCTTGACTCAACGGATGACTATGAACAGTATAGATGACTCATCGTCGTCCACGATGCGAGCAAATATGCTATCATGCAAGTGCTGAACCAGTACGATCAAGGTTTCTGGACAATCAAATTTTGCAATGAGTTTAAACAGGCTTGGAGAGTAATTTTGTCAAAGGCTTTTGTTAGCAGGACGATAATCGTATGCAGGCTTGTGTTAACTGTTCCTGACATTTCTTCTGGAATTCATGATCAACACCATGGCTGGTTCCACGTCCTTTTCTGAAGCCACGTAACTCTCAAGCAGGAGCCTTTGGTAGATGTGATTCACAAGAGTATTCAGCATAATTCTGGCGAGCATTTTGCCGACGAATGACAGGAAGAAGATGCCTTTACGGTTGTAGCAGGGTTGTCTATTGACTACACACTTGTACTCTTGTGGTATAGTTCTTTGAGTCCACGTTGACTGGAAGAGTTCAGTGCGTTTCTAGGCCATATGTGAGCCTCCTGGTTTGTAGACTGCTGCTAGCATAAAAACTGTTCCAGTTGTTTTGCCATTCAACTCCAGGGCAATTACTCTCTCAGTTTCAGTCAGAGCTGTAGAATCAGCAAATGACATCATGATTTCCACTTGGGGCAGTCAATCACTTCTTCAACAGATGATTTCTCAGGAACATCTCCATTATTAATTTCAGAGCGTCATAGAAGGTGTTTATGTCATTCCTGTCTGAGTAGGACGGAATCTTAATTGTCTTGGTGTTCAGTCATGAGTCTCGCAACTTACTGAGTTTGTTTTTAATAGTCTTCTTGATGGTGTTGAAGGCTATCTTCTAAGATGATCAAGTACTTTCTTCTAAACCGTCCTTTCGGAGCTTGTGTTTATTTGTCTGTTATCCACAGATGTCAGTGTCGTTCTCATCAAGCCAATCGAGATGTTTGTATATAATATGATGGAAGGTTTTTGATGATGCCGATCACACAGTCTCAGAAGGGTGCTCAGTTTTCCCCTAAAAGTTCTCTGAGTTCGTATGTACTGCTACTGTTTATTTGCAAGTTCTTCAATAAACGCGTTTCACACTGACCTACTTTAATTTGGAGACGACGTTAAGCATTTGGGGCATTTTTTGCCTTACTTTTGTCTACTAGGCTGAATTCAGATACTGAGCTTGATAACAATGAACCGGTGGACATGTACATCTTTGAAACGTTGTAGATACTTATTATCAGTCTGATTATTGCGAAAGTTTAAACTTTTTAGTGGTTGTGTTAACCTTAATATTTATTTAAGAATACGTAAAAAGTTCTTTAATTGTCACTCTCCTGTTTTTATTGGGAGAAATCCCCCAATATTCCAGTTCTTTTAGACCAGTAATCCCCAATGAAGTCTCTGTTCATATGCATTGAGTTTCGATTTTGCCTATACAAGGCTGCATCTTTAATAATTATAATGACTTCTTTGGTATGGATTTAAAAGACTGTAAAGTTAATACCGCCATCACCCACTGCTGTCATCAAACGTTACTTTGTTGCATTATTGTATGTTCATCATTCAGTGCATACTTTAGAATTTGTGTTGGGACGAAGAGAAATTTATTTTCTTTTAAAATAAAACATATTTGCTTATTTTTATACCATATTAAAATGTATCGTAGTCTAAAGAACTAAGTGACGTACCTGATATTTTCAGTGATCCACCGATAGAAGGCACGGATTCGTTCCAAATCATTGCGTGCCTGTTGTATCAGATATTTAGCAAGTTCACTTGCCGATTGTAGAACTGAAGTGGGAGCCTTTTCAGTAAATAAATAAATAAATAAATGACATGAAACTTGTAGAGGATAATGTTATCTGTTATCTGATGTGAGTTGTGTCATGCTCCACCTGAACTAAGTGCGTATCTTTACATTACTTTAAAAGTAATTAACGTACCAGGATGTGAACATTTCCCTTTTTTTATAATGCAGTGACTGCTTTTACACTATCTTTTGATAATTATATAACATATTTCACATTTAGAGTGTGCTTTATTTAACTTAAGTTAAACTGTATTTCAATGACTGCCTTGCGCAGGAATTCGCCGGTGAAAGTTAACACCAAAAATCATCTCTCCAAGTACAACAAAGGTATGACAGGATTTACGAAAGAGGTGCCAACGTTTGACTGATAATGTCTTTAAAGCTGAGTTTCCATTAAATCTAGCCTTTTCCCCTCGAAATCATAGAACTTTACTTCAACCATGATTCATGAATACTATTACAACTGTTCTTTTTTTTCCTTCTAACTTTTGTAAAGTTGGCTCAAGTGAAATATCTTCAATTCTAAAGGTAGTTTTGCTAGTGTCCTCTTCAATTTAAATTCATAAGGCAGAAACAATACATTTCAACTGATAAGGCTTTTGGCTATTATTCATAACTCCATAGTTACTTCAGTACTTAAAATTTACCATCAGCCATCTTTTCATACACAGTCCAGAAACAGACCCAGTTCCTTTTGAAATAAAAAAATCATGATTTCCTAAGCCGATATGTCTCAATAAAAATATGTGGCATCATGACTGCAAATATGCATGTGGCATGTGGTATATGTGTTTTATTAATATTACCAATACTTGTACCAAAATACTACTCTTTTAAAAACAGAACATGGCGAAAGTAGACCCAAAGATGGTGGATACTTATCCTCAAAGTAGGTTACTTGCATCCAATTACAGTTCCTTAGAAACCCCTTCCTTTTTCTCTGACACTTGAAGAATGTTCTTTGTGTTCAATATACGCGTGAAATAAAATGTGTATTGAATTTAGCCTTCAGACTTTTGCGCAGGATGACAACACGAACATGTGTGATTACAGTCGGTTTCAGAGGTACACATTCATAGAATAAATTTTAGAAAATACAATATATAATATAATATACGATGACCCTTTGTATGTTGTGTCCTTGTTAGTGCTTAACACTGGTATGAAAGCATTTATTTTCTGTTTCTTGATGCTGCATACATACAATTTTGAATAACGTTTCCGACATGGATTTGTGTCTCTTTCTACTTAATATTTGACTGACATACCTTCAGAGCATGTTCGTCAATTCCTTTGAAAATAGCTGTATCGGGGACAATATCCTCCTTCTTGGTTTTGGATGGACGTGGAGGTACGTCTTCCTCTTTATCAGTGTCGCTCTGAATAATTCGTATACGATGTATTAGAAACAAGTAATAATAGTTTCTCAAAATACAATACTTTCTTGAGAGATGACTTAGAAACTACTATTAATTTCTATCAAATATTCCCAGACCCATGAACCCAAGGCTCACACAGAATATTCTTCGCTTTTGACCATTGCAAATAGCTGGTATACCCAGTAGGATTATCCGGCCTCCAGATAGTCAGGTCTGATAGGTTTTTCCCAGGCATATAGGCATCCTATATAGTTAGCCCAATCAGTTTTATCCGACTGCGACGAAATTTTTTGACTTTAACTTATCTTTAAATCAAGTGGATTTACAGAAAAGGGAAGGTTATATAGTTTATAATCTCTTACATATAAAATAAACAACAGAAATACATAATGAAGTTACTTATTGTATCGATTCGATTCCAAGTTGAGAGTTTATGCGCTAGGAACGCTTTACACATACACTTGTTTTTTTTTTTGTTTGTTTCATGATGTTGTAAACATAAATTTTGAGTAAAGTTTTTGGCATGGATTTGTGTCTCTTTCTACGTAATATCTGACTGACATACCTTCAGAACGTGTTCGTCAGTTCCTTTGAAAATAGCTGTATCTGGGACAATATCCTCCTTCTTGGTTTTGGATGGACGCGGAGGTACGTCTTCCTCTTTATCAGTGTCACTCTGAATAATTCATATACCATGTATCAGAAACATGTAGTAATAGTTTCTCAACTCTCAACATTCAATGTTTTCTTGAGAGATGACTTAGAAACTACTATTAATTTCTATCAAATATTTCCAGACCTATGAATCCCAGTTTTACACGGACTCTTTACTTTTGACATTGCAAATAGCTGGTGTACCCGGCAGGATTATGCGGCCTCCAAATAGTCAGGTCTGATAGATTTTCTTAGGCATATAGGCATCCTACTCAGAGTAGTTAGCCTAGTCAGTTTTATCAGTCACAGACAAAATTTTTGGACTTCTAAGACCCTCTAAGTCAAATGAATTGACAGGAAAGGGAATGTTATATTGTCTGAAATCTTTTATATATAAACACATTTATGTACCAGTTAAATTACTAATCTCATGGGAACGGGATGTTACTCTGTGAACAAAACTATGCGAAACTGTGTACCATTTATACAAAATGAGAATGACAAAGGTTCCGAAGTCAATGACGATGCTCCAGATCTATATGTTTTTCTTGTACGTTACGAACAAAGGACATTATTGCGTTGCATAGCGATTTCATCGTAGAAATGTTGATTTAAACAAAATATGTTGCTTTATGCCGTAATTTTCTGTCAACATTTATAAAATCAGCACCAGATACCAGGTTAGTTGTGGCTTAAAACTTTAAAGCTAAATAATGCATAGCAAAAGGTGCAACAGTTGTAAAATGTAGCAATCCTTTGCTGATCTTTCGGTATCTTGGCAGAGAGATTTTCCCCTTCCCCAAAACGGATAATATTGCATGTGTACTGGAACAAATTATTCTTAATGTACAAATATAAGTACTATTTATTCAATTCAATGTACGTCCCTACGCCACCCCATCTCCCTATTAAAACACGAGCTAGGACAGGTTCATGCAGACGAAACTATTTCTTTACTTAGCTTTCATTTAGAGTTCAGAGAACAAAAACTACTCTGAATTTGTACTTTGAAATATTTTTGGAATGACCTAGTATGACAACTGATTTTGTTGACAATTTTATAAAAACGCCGAAACTGTTACACACATCTATGCACCTGGATATAAATAATGATACAAATAATTTTAGAAATGACAAAAAATTATATTCCTATTTTTCATTTCACTGAACTGAATATTTTCCTTTCATCCTCGTGCCAGTTTTATTAATTTTTTCTTTGTATTTTTTTTTTCAGATACGATTTTGCGAAGTCCGCTGTTCTCAAACATGGTCTTAGAACAATATTTTTATCTTGTTTTCAAATCCTTCTTATAGTGATTTAATAGATAATGTATATGTTTAGTAAGTAACCCTCAAAATAAATGAGATCATACTCTAACTAACACTAGTCAATATCTTTTCAAACAAGCTGCCATATGTATGTTGACAAACCTTAGAAGCACAGTCATCCGCATCACTGGAAATATCAGGTTTGGGGGTTACCTCCCTTTTCTCAGTCTTTCGTGTGGACGCGGAAACTTTAGTCTCACGCTTGGCATTACCCTGTAAATGAAAATCAAGCTCAGCAATTTTCGCATTAATTTCGCATTGATTATATAGCACCGAGGAAGGAGCAAGTAGTAGCGTGTAAATGAAGAAAAGGTCGAAATAACTAGAGTACCTTTAGAACAACAAATTTCGTGTGCGTGTGACCCTGAACGGACACTGTTACACTTGAGTTGAGCCTAACTTTCTTGCGGCATATATATATATATATATATATATATATATATATATATATATATATATATATATATATATATATATATATATATATATATATAGTTACGTATAGGCTCGTACAAAAGTAACAAAAGAAAAGAGTGAAACCAATAAGCTTTGTAAATTTTAACAAAATAATTTATTTCCCTAGAAAACAAGGTAAAAATATGAAATAGGACTTACGGTTTATGAATATAATCCAAAAATTTATCCTAGATTTCAAAAATATAAGTCTTATCACCAAACAGTTCTAATTGAATCCAAGTTCGAATCTCGATGAAGTTCCATTATGGAAGGCGATGACGTCCTCTATAACCAGTTTCTGTTGATGTGTCAACAGTTCTTTGTTGAGTCACGAAGAATATAATTCCGGCTTTTGAATTCCAAATAATTTAGTGAATGTCTTTGTCCAAGAATTTCGTTGAAGAATACTTCCCACGGAGAATAAATTATTTTAAATACGAAAATCAACTCAAATGGCAACAACAAGAATACCTTTCTGCCTGAAGGTATATATTTACGACTGACTAAAATTCACTGAGATATGAATATTAAACCCAACTAAAACGTCATTTCAGACCCGCGTGATGGGTCACGTTGTCACTTAATCATCGAACAGCGCAGTAAAACAAAATGCCAATTTATACGTAGGCCAGAATAGCCCTATCTAAGAATCAGATTCTCACGCTGGGAATGAATAATAAAAAGGCTGTTTACAACCTAGCTACCACGTGGGCCGAAGATGACCGTGGTAATAACCAATCATTTTCGCTTAGTGTTTACAAACATCTCAACCAAGGTGAGCTAAAAATAGTGATAAAGTAATACTTTTGCGTTCTAATCAGGTCAAAAGAGAAGACTGAATTTTTCGAAAAAAGATATCAAATTCCGTGAAAATTATCATTACAATAAAATGTAATGAAACAAAAATAAAATAAAAAAGAATTTTAAAACTAACACACAAGTAATTAAATTACATATTCGTAACACTTCCCCCCATAAAGGAAAAGAAAGATCTACGTAATAAAGCTTTCTTTTTACCATATGTAAATTATACATGAAGTAAAAAACAAAACTGCATAAGAAAACTCTTACGAATTATACAAAGTGTACCTCAAATGATATTTCTATATACGGGAAAGTGCATCTGCAATCAAATTGTCTTTTCCTTTGATGTGCCTGATGTCGAGATTATATTCTTGTAAAAACAAACTCGACCTTAATAAGCTTTGATTTTTATTTTTCATCTTGTCGATGAAAGTAAGGGGAATTGTGATTACTAAACACAACAACCGGAGAAGGAGCTGAACTAATGTAAACTTCAAAATGCTGTAAAGCCAATATTAAAGCCTAAGAGTCCTTCTCGATTGTTCAGTAAATCCATTGGTGTTTATTTAATTTCTTAGAGAAATAGCAAACTGGGTGATCAACACCATTTCTATCTTCTTGAATCAGTACTGCTCCAACCCCAACAACACTTGCATCAACAGACAGTTTAAAAGCTTGACTAAAATTTGGAGCTGTAAGAACCGACGCACTTTTAAGTATGGCTTTTAACCTATCAAAAGCTTCCTGACATTTTTCAATCCAAAGAAACTTGTTTTTCTTCCTCAAGAAGACTGTCAGGTGTTCAGCAATATTAGACAAATTGGAACAAAATTTCCGATGGTATCCAGCCATGCCTAAAAATCGCATCAGTTCCTTTTTACTGACAGGCACAGGGAAATAGCCTTGACCTTAGCATCTATAGGTTCTACTTAATCATGTCCCACAATATGTCCTAGAAAAGTTACACAAGCGCGGCAAAACTCACGTTTAGATAAATTGATTGTCAAATCTGCATCAGTGAGTCTTTCAAATAATTTTCGAATCGTGGCTAGATGTTCTTTCCAGGTGTCGTTGTAGATGATGACATCATCGATGTAAGCATCCCAATAATCTGGACCAGAGGTAATCATATTCATCAGACGTTGAAAAGTACTTGGAGAACCCTTCATCACTTTATTAATAAAATCCATCTGGAGTCACAAATGGCGAAATTTCCTTTGCTCTTTCCGTTAGCAGAATTTGCCATAATCCTTAAAGAAGGTCAAATTTGGTGACGTACTTGGCATTTAAAATTTTATCAATACAGTCATCAATTCTTGGTAATGGAAATGAATCTGTTTTTGTTACACTGTTCACCTTCCTTTAATCAATGCACATACGGAAAGTTTTATCCGGTTTCGGAACAAGTATACATGGTGAACTCCAATCACTTTTACTGGGCTCAATAAAATCGTTCTCCAGCAAATACTGAATTTCCTTTTTCAAGTGTTCCTGTTTACGAGGGTTCATCCTGTATGGGTATTGTTTCACAGGTTTTGAATCTACAATTTCAAAGTCATGAACAATTTTGTTTGTCCTTGAAGGAATATCTGGAAACAAGTGCTCATACTCGAATAACAACTGTTTAAGTTCGTTCCTATCTTGTTGTTGCAATTGTAAAAGTTTCTGGTCCAGATTTTTCATAATTTCCGAATTCCGAAGATTTGTTGCTCCAAGATTAACAGAGTCCGATTGAATTTCCTTACTTAAATCCTCAATGAGTGGGACAGGTACAACTAAATTAATTGCATGATTTACTTGGCTATCTCTTTCATTAATTTATTTAGATCAGAGTGCTATTATTATAATTTAAGTCATTCATTTTCTTCTTTACTTTGTAAGGACCGTAAAATCTAATTTGAAGAAAATTTTGAAGAATGAGCAAGAGAGAATGAACTCTATTACAAGATTCAAAACTTCTCTCAAGTAAAGGTCTGTGAAACCATAATTTCACCTTAGACTTGAATTGCTGAGTGCCAAATTCAAGCATAACAAGCTGTAAAATTCCAGACATAAACTTTGACCCTTGATCCGATTGGACAGATTTGGGAAGGCCAAATTGAGCAAAAACCTTTAACAAAGCTTTTGCTATAGTTTTGGTTGTAATATTCCTCAAAGGGATTGCCTCTGGGAATCTTGTTGACGCACACATAATGGTCAACAAATATTGGTTGATTGACTTGGTCAATAAAAGTGAGTCAAGATCTTGTGATAAGTTTTATTAATCCCTAAATGACCAGCCATAGGAGTTTCATGGGACAAACTAAGTATTTCCTGTCTGTAAGATTTTGGAACTGTGATCAATATCTTTTGATTGATCCAAAAAAGGAGTAAAAGTGACCTCATCAAAAGCCTGACCAATACATGTGTCAGTTAAAGGAATATTTTCCTTATCAAAATCGTTCTCAAGAGCTTTCTTTGCCATACCTCTAGTACCTGCACAAGCTGGGTATAAGTCAGGGAATTCTTTTTCAATAGGATCAACTTTCTGATCCAAAGAAGGCTTGTCAGTTACAAGTGGATTAACCACAACCTTGTCTCCAGCTAGATCGTTGCCTAGTAACAAATGAATGCCCTCAACGGGTGAAGAAGACACTATTCCGACTGTCACAGGTCCTGAAACTGAGTCTGATGACAAATTAACAGAATGGAGAGGAACATTAACAAAGCCGCACTCTACTCCCTGAATGAGAACACTCTCATTAGAACAAGACTTCTCAGAAAAAGGCAAAGTATCTGATAATAAAAGACTCTGAGAAGCTCCTGTATCCCTTAAAATTTTAATAGGGATAGGATTGGCCAAATCACCAAAGAGTGATATAGAACCCTTCGATATAAATGGTTCATAATTTTCCATAATAAAATCAGACTGGGGTTTATTAGACCCAACAAATGGATTGCTTTCAATACATGACCGTGACCTTGACCTGCTAGATATAAGAGCATTTGTGATAGGTCAAGCTTGATTCTGATGCCTATATTTCAATTTGAAGCAATCAGAAATCACGTGTCCTTTTTTCTTTCAATAGGTACACGTAGGAATAGACAAGGAGTTTTAATCAAGTTTATCAGAAGCTTGATTTTTAAAAGATGTGCCTGATTGAGTTTTAGGAGGAGTCGTATTAAGCTGAAATACTCTTTTACCAGTAGACTGCTGACTGAATGATTTGCCTTCAACAGGAACTTTATGAGTTAAGTAACACTTGTCAGCAGCAAGAGCATTTTCCAAGGTTTCGATCTCATGCTCTTCAAGATGAGTCTTAATGTCATTAGGAACACAGTTCTTGAACTCTTCAAGTAACACAAGTTGTTCGAGACTTTCGTAATCATGTTCAACTTTCTCAGCTAAGCACCATCTCTTAAATAACTGTTCTTTTTTTCTTGCAGATTCGACATAAGTTTGTCCAGCTTCTTTTTTATAGTTTCTGAATTTTTGCCGATAAGCCTCATGAACTAACGCATAACACTTTAAGATACAGTCCTTAACCAAATCATAGTCAGCACTTTGCTGTACTGACAGGATTTCATAGATTTTTTGAGCTTTGCCAAAAAGTACACACTGTAATAATTGAGTCCAATACTCCCTTGGCAATTTCAAATTTTCAGCAACTCTTTCAAAATAAGGAAAATAGCTGCCTACTTCTTTTTCCAGAAAAGGGGGTACTAACTTAATATCTCTTATAACATCAAAGGTAGGGGAGTGTTTTCCTTTTGCCAGCTCTAATTCTTTTAACCGAGGTAGAAATTCCCTTTCATCCTTCTCTCTTTGCATTTGCATATCTAGTTTTTTCTTTCTCAAATTGCATTTGTCTTTCATCTTTCTCTTTCTGAAACTGCATTCGTTTTTCCTCCCTTTTTCTTTCCATTTATATTATTTCTATCTAAAACTGAACCTGTCTTATCTCTCATTCCAACTATTTTTAGCTGGACTTCCATTTTTAAAATATCCAAACACTCCTGGGTAAAATTCAAAATTTTTCTCTACTTTTGATGATATTGTGAAAAAAGCATTTTCTTTTCACTAACGATTTTAAACAAAATATGAAATAGGACTTGGGATTTAAAAGCAAGGGGAATTTAAATTTTAAAAAACAATTTTCTTAAATATTTTAGCCAAAATTCATATATCCCAATACGAGCGCCCAATCTTCTTTCTGTTACGTGTAGGCTCGTACAAAAGTAACAAAAGAAAAGAGTGAAGCCAACAAGCTTTGTAAATTTTAACAAAATAATTTATTTCCCTAGAAAACAATTTAAAATATGAAATAGGACATACGGTTTGTGAATATAACCCAAAAATTTATCCTAGAATTCAAAAATATAAGTCTTATCACCAAACAGTTCTAACTGAATCCAAGTTCGAATCTCGATGAAGTTCCATTATGGAAGGCGATGACGTCCTCTATAACCAGTTTCTGTTGATGCGTCAACAGTTCTTTGTTGAGTCACGAAGAATATAATTCCGGCTTTTGAATTCCAAATAATTTAGTGAATGTCTTTGTCCAAGTATTTCGTTGAAGAATACTTCCCAGGGTGAATAAATTATTTTAAATACGAAAATCAACTCAAATGGCAACAACAAGAATACCTTTCTGCCTGAAGGTATATATTTACGACTGACTAAAATTCACTGATATATGAATATTAAACCCAACTAAAACGTCATTTCAGACCCGCGTGATGGGTCACGTTGTCACTTAATCATCGAACAGCGCAGTAAAAAATGCTAATTTACACGTAGGCCAGAAGAGCCCAAAGAATCAGATTCTCACGCTGGAAATGAATAATAAAAAAGGCTGTTTACATCCTAGCTAACACGTGGGCCGAAGATGACCTTGGTAATAACCAATCATTTTCGCTTAGTGTTTACAAACTCTCAACCTAGGTGAGCTAAAAATAGTGATAAAGTAATACTTTTGCGTTCTAAGCAGGTAGGTCAAAACAGAAGACTGAATTTTTTGAAAAAAATCAAATCCCGTGAAAACTATCATTAACATAAAATGTAATGAAACAAAAATAAAATATAAAAGAATTTAAAACTAACACACAAGTAATTAAATTACATATATGTCACAATATATATATATATGAGGTACTTTGAGTTTTGTTTCAAGCAAACTGTATTATATTTCAGTTTCTAATAATGATGTTATTGATAAGTTGAAGTTAAACAAGTTTACACTAACGGATGAATGAATATACGCACTATATTGTAACATATACATCATATATACAAATATACAAACATTCATATATATATATATATGTATATATATATATATATATATATATATATATATATATATATATATATATATATATATATATATATATATATATATATATATATATATATATATATATATATATATATATATATATATGTGTGTGTGTGTGTGTGGGTGTGGGTGTGGGTGTGGGTGGGTGTGGGTGTGTGTGGGTGTGGGTGTGTGTGCGCGCTCTATGGTCATAAACTAAGTAACAGATAAAAGCAAACCCAACAAGTTTTGTTAAATTTACCAAATTATATAATTATCAAAGTTATAAAACTAAAATTTAAAAGGAAATTACAATATTATGAATTGAGTCTAAAATAATTCTAAAAAGTTTTATTCAAGTCCAAAAGAATCGAATGTTCAGAATGAATTTCAAATCCTCGAATGTACTGGTCTGCCAACAGTCCTGATGTATCTGTGTCTTTGTCCAGGACTCCTTTGAATAAGTCACAATAGTCCCATGCGTGTGTGTGTGTGTGTGTGTGTGTGTGTGTGTGTGTGTGTGTGTGTGTGTGTGTGTGTGTTTAGAAAATGTTGATTGTGGACATTATTGATTAAATCTTGACCTTACATGCTGAAATCAAATTTATGATTTTTAATATTTTAAAATTTGTTGCAGTATTCCACATAGACTAGTGAGCTAACATGGAAACGAAGCATGAAATAATTTTCTTTATGGTACCTATTTTGGTGGGTGAGGTGGCAATTTTACGACATACCAACAATTTGGAACTTATTTAGTGCCAAGGCAAGGAGATTAAAATGCCTTCCCCAAGCACACTTACCATGACCCATTGGTGGGAATCACACACACATCCTTCAGATCACGTTTTGAACTGTTTCTTATATATTTTATAGGGAGAAATTGAAATTTATCAGTGTGAGAAAAGGATATCGCCACATGGCGATACAACTGTTAAATCACTTTTTTGGAACTACTTTCTTTTCCAATTTAGGAAGCAAATATGTTCTTATGTATGCTATTCAGACCAGCATTACCGTATTTAGGACTATTTAACTTTTCTTCCTTTACCTTTTCTTCTTCTTCGTCTACTCTCTCTCTCTCTCTCTCTCTCTCTCTCTCTCTCTCTCTCTCTCTCTCTCTCTCTCTGCACATCAAAATGTAAAGATCATAGAATGTATCATCTGTAAACTTTCTGGTGTACATTTATGCAGTCAGTGAGGTTACATCAAGAAATGCCTAAAAACAAACTCCAAAGCAGCAATAGGTGGACTTCACTTATCAACATTGTTATATTTAGTTTTCCACATGAATCATGGAAACTATCATTGATTGAACTTGCATGACCTGTTAATATGCGTCACCCATACAGAAATGTATACCTGTAATACTAAAGGACAAACGGTACACATTTTGAGTAGAAAAAAACCTCTTGATTGGATATCGTGATACAATTATTTAAGCAGCAATTTTAACTCGCATCCCAATAATGTTTGAAATCGATGGATTAATCAGGTGTTGATTAGTGTTAATTGCAATTGAAATTCAGTGACAATAGAAAATTTGATACAGCTTCTGCTACAGACTTATACTATAATCTTGCCAAATTCACATAAAAATGTACAAATGAATGTCGAAATAAAGAAAATTAAGAATCCTTACAAAAAAACTCACAGTCATTAAAATCACTTGTTTAAAGATCTTATACTGTGGAGTCTGATAGATACAACCACTCTGTTGTGTTTCTAGAATCTCCAGTCTTTTTATTGTTACGTATATATAATTTAATTGCTTGTGTGTTAGTTTTAAAATTTCTTTTTTTTATTTTTTGTTTCATTACATTTTATTGTAATGATTATTTTCACGGGATTCGATATTTTTTCAAGTAAATTCTGTTTATTTAGAACGTAAAACCTATTACAGAAGTATTATTTTTAGCTCACTCTGGTACACAGGTTTTGTAAACATCGAGTGATAACGATTGACTATTTCCAAGGTCATTTCGGCCCGCGTGTTAACTGGATTGTAAACAGCCTTTCTATTTTATATATTTTCGGTGTGAGAATTTGGTACTTAGATAGTGCTATTCTAGTTACGTGACAATTGGCATTTTTTTTTTTTTTATTACGCTGTTCGATGTTAAGAGATCACGTGACACAACATGTGAAATTGAAATGACGTTTTAATTGGGTTTTAATACTCGTTCTCAGAGTTTTTCATTTAGTCGTATTCTTGACACCTTGAGGGTACAAGGTGTTTAATATTGTTGATGCCGCCTTTTTCTGAAGTTTTTCTATTTTTTTTTTTTTTTTTTTTTTTTTTTTTTTTTTTTTTTTTTT
>JAECUM010053358.1:0-11702 GCA_016617855.1 Megalonaias nervosa
TGTATTTCACCAAACGTTAGCATTGAGGTCTATGGTACATCAGTTGTATATGTATTTCACCAAACGTTAGCATTGAGGTCTATGGTACATCAGTTGTATATGTATTTCACCAAACGTTAGCATTGAGGTCTATGGTACATCAGTTGTATATGTATTTCACCAAACGTTAGCATTGAGGTCTATGGCACATCAGTTGTATATGTATTTCACCAAACGTTAGCATTGAGGTCTATGGCGCATCAGTTGTATATGTATTTCACCAAACGTTAGCATTGAGGTCTATGGCGCATCAGTTGTATATGTATTTCACCAAACGTTAGCATTGAGGTCTATGGCGCATCAGTTGTATATGTATTTCACCAAACGTTAGCATTGAGGTCTATGGTGCATCAGTTGTATATGTATTTCACCAAACGTTAGCATTGAGGTCTATGGTACATCAGTTGTATATGTATTTCACCAAACGTTAGCATTGAGGTCTATGGTACATCAGTTGTATATGTATTTCACCAAACGTTAGCATTGAGGTCTATGGTACATCAGTTGTATATGTATTTCACCAAACGTTAGCATTGAGGTCTATGGTACATCAGTTGTATATGTATTTCACCAAACGTTAGCATTGAGGTCTATGGCACATCAGTTGTATATGTCCAACGTTAGCATACTATATGCTCAACAAATAGTTTGTTTAGGTAGGGTTGTTAACATAACATATGAAACACCATGTGATCAAACAATATTACTGTAATATCAGCCGTGAAATACCAAATGACCTCTTCTACACAGAAAAGGGTTGGGTACAATCAAGAACGAAGGTGACAACAACTATCTGAGATAGTAGTTTTTGGACATATCGTACCTGTACTAAAATAGGAGTTATGCAGTGTCATACGGAGTCATATACTTTGAAGGTTACTGTTTCGGAACAATACATATACAGTAGCAAACTTGGTTGAACGGTGAGTAGCCAAACACAGTCAGTTATGATGTGCAGACTAAGCCCAAATTAAGATGAGATTCCGATTCCCTGTGACATACTCACCTTGCGAGAACTCATTTCTGCATTGAGAAAAATAGGACTATGTCGTGGTTTGTTCCCAGCTGTCACGTTCAGTATTTGTTTTTCTTCCTTTTTTGTCACAAAAAGATAATGTCACGAGAAGGGATAAACTTTCTGACACAAGCATGTAAACATAATGGGTAAAATATTAATGTATACTTGTCATCTTAGCAAGTAAAATCATTACAGCATACACGATATTATGACGCGCAAAACAAATGATTTATCCATGGCATAATATGAGTAAAATAATGATAAATAAGTGTCCTGACAACAGTAAATATAATGATACACATACACCATTATAAGAAGTATAATTTATGCATGTAATAATAATAATAATAATAATAATAATAAAGGCATGTATGTCGTCACAAGGAGCAATTAAGTGTTTGACTAAATGTCAGCTCGTAAAAGTTGGGTGCTGTATATCTGCGATTTTGCCTTAATATGTTGATTGCTAGCCCTGGTGGAACAGACATAATTTGTCAGACGTGTGATCGAACAAAATTCAATATTGTTCTATTGATGAGGAAGTAAAGCAACGTATATTCTTTGAGGGAAGAAACTGATTTTCAATTAAATAGTGGTTCAGCCTTCTCATACAGGACCTACTGCCTGGGAATAAAATGTTTTAATATAAATTTCTGCAGAATAGACTGTTCGTGTATCCCTCCTTCTTTATGTTTTTCTCCACCTACATTCCCTCAATACTTTGACCACTAACGATGATGTAAACATATCTTGCTTTATCTGTTTTAAAAATGGATAGTAAATTGCCAAATGATAAAGAAAGGATAGCACGCTGGAATGTCATGAGTAAATTTCTTGTAACACGATTAGGTGTCCTTGAATAATTGTCGGCTACGCAATCGTAAGACAAAACGTTTGGGTTATGTTTTATATCATTTTAAAATGGTTCACGGCCGCTAAAAATAAAGTAGGTAATTTACATTTTGTCGGATAGGTGGCATTCTACTTACATCGGATTCCCTTATGCACATTTATAAAAAACACTAATGAATCAGTCATTTTTCTTTTCAAGAAGAGATTTCTATATATAAAGAACCATATCATTTTTGAACAAATGACTGATAAAGTCTGTCTGACTTAACAATGACTGTTGTACTGACTATTTTGAGGTTTGCAATTGGCAGCCTTAACAAAAATGACGACAACCTTCTCACTACACAAAACTACTAATATATGATAAGATAGTGATGACTATTTGGTTTACAAATCCCTATGAAGAAATGTAATTCAGCGGTATTGGGATTTAGTAGCGATTTTACTTGTCATAAAAGTCCCTATGAAAAAAGGAACCTTCCAGGTCCTACCAAATTTAGATATGTGATAAATGAAAAAAAAATCTGCCAGATTGATGAAATGGAACCTGGGGGGACGGTTGATTATATCCGCACTTTTAGTTTAACCTGTTTTTAAACTTAAGAAGAATCACCTTGTATTCTAGAGGCAGACAGAACAGGTAATAAAATGTACACCTTGACAGACAATATAAAATTTGACTACATAACCAATATTCCAGAACTTTTATCTCTGAACCTCACATTTGTCATTTTTCGCCAATAATCCATACCAATGAAGAAATGTAAATATCACAGTAAAATAATATATGGATTTGGCGGTTTTGAAATTCCATTGTAATTTCATTTATAATCAATATATACCAACACATTTGCAAGGGTGTTGTTTGGTTATATAGGTAGGACTAACATATTAGTCACATTCACACTCACACATGCACAAACACACTCTATCCAACATAATGTTAATTATGTTTCTATCTCTCAGACATACGTCGGCATGTTGGGTTGCATCACGTGTATGTACTTATAGCTTAACCCGCTTTTAGTTTTAAGCAAAATCACTATGTATTTTAGAGATATAAAGAAAACATAATACATTACACATAGTGATTGGCAGTATAATATGTGGCTAAATAACAGAAATTCTAAACCTTCTATCTCTGAACCTCACATTTGTTATTTCTCGCCTTATATGTTACACTGTTACATGATCAGACATCCACATCATCCAACCGTTCCAGGGACCTAAGTGGCTATAGCGTCCGCCTCGGATGCGGGAGGTTGCTGGTTCGAGGCGTGGGCGAGCCATACCAAAGACTTATAAAAATGGTACTGGCAGCTGCCTTGCTTGGCGCTCAGCATTAAGATCCTAGTGTTAGGACTGGTCGGCCTGGAGTCAGGATAATGTGATTGGATGGTACATGACGCTGTAGTACAACTCAAACAGACCATGTACTCGCTCTGTGTCACTTTTAGAAGCGATAGGTGTAATTTTGGAGAGTTTGATTACACATACCTTTAAATGACTTTGATTCACTTTATTTGCTCCTTGTACATCAAAATTCCATTGAAAATTATTGTATAAATTCCTCGAGAAATGCTTAACGGCAAATTCAGTGATAACGTAGTTCGACATTTTTAGGCAATCAAGCAAAAGGAGTGATCCTGTTAAACCGGTTTTTGTCGCGCGCAGTGATATAAGAGGGAACACGCCTGCGGTTGAGATAAAGGTGTACTACAAACATAAACAGGGATGCTGCAATGTCGTCATTGATAAATAAAGCCAGGAAAAACACCGGCAGGAAAAAAATGGGCTCATGATTCCAAGAAAATGGAGGCAATTATGTAACTTCTTAAACATCTTCTGTATGGTATCTCATGTCTTTTATTTCAATTCGTAAAATACCAATTTTCCCATATAAATATGTTCCTTCATACACGTAAAAGACAGTAGAAACAGAGCTGTCAATTCAGATTTATTTTAGTTAAATTTTACATCATGCTAAATTCTCATTTTGAAGAAATATCATATGAGCAGGTTAAGAATAGAACGTATTGTATGTTACTATCTATCCCATTCATAGCTGAACATCCATACAGGAGATAAATGAAAATGCGCGCGACTTCTTATTCACGCCAGCGTACATCGATTCCCCCTGCACTAGTAATAGTTCCATCCAACAGAAACTTTCTTCACCCAGTCTAATGCCGAACTGCCATTATAAAAATCCAAATCATTCGATACTTTTCGTCTGGAAATTTTGTTATGACAGTTTATGTGCAGATCGCTAAAAATCATAATTGAATACAATTTGTTATAACGATATTTCAATTAAGTTTTCAAAACTAAAATTAATTATAAATATTTTATAAGTAAATACGTTTACATGACCCGAGTAACTTTTATTCTACATGTTTGCAGCATAATGCCCCAGTGCTAGACATCACTATAAACTGAAACACCCCAGACACCGTAGCGATATGACTGAATATTTGTTAAGGCTACGTTAATTATCTAAATCAAAAAGACACAGAGACACATACACACACCATCTGAAAACCTACACGCCCATATTTAAGAATTAGGCCACAATTTGAAGCTGTCAGTCTAAAAAAATCTCCAACATTTCATGCCTGGCTTATCTATAGATCTAGATTTATCTTTCTGTTCAGAAGCTCATGAAAATGGTAACTTAGTGTTATATTTCTTTGTTCCAATGGTATACTGTTTTTATGTATTATAATGATAATAATAATAATAATAATAATAATAATAACAGCGACTATGTATAATACAGGCCACGGGTCTCATGATACATATCCATACATCAAGTTGCACAAAAAGGCGCTTTAGTGCGTAACAAAAGAATATCATATTTATTGGAAGTGTTATAGATGTAAATAACCATTATGATATTTTGTATTATTGGGTGAAATATAAATATATTACTCTGTAATCGTTAAATATACATTCAAATTAACCCTAAAGCCTGCAAGGAGCAGACAGGGATTTTGTGATGTTGATACTGTGTAGAAGGCATTGGTGATAAAACGGCTTCACTGATCTTTCACACTTTCATAGTAGATATTGCTACATTAGTGGCCGCATAGAAACGTGAGAGAAAGAAGAGTGCAGCAGCAACCCAAGCAACTTAGACTTCACAGTACGTCTGTACCAGCTGCAATAGGGACTGTCATTCGCGCATTGGCCTGCACAGCCACAGAAGACGATGCCAAAACCTCAGAGACAGACGACACTCCAAGGGCGCTACTCGCATGGTCTCCCGACACTAAGCCGCCAATGATGATGATGATGATTTGTGATTAGTATTTGTAACATAGCTTTAACAGTGTTTAAGTCATATCTCTACGATGTCTGCAGTCCGGCAGTTTATAGTTATGTCTAGCACTGGGGCATGATGCCGCAGACATGTTGCATCATGTCCATTCTAATCATATTATCCTGACACCAAGAAGACCAGTCCTAGATTAACCTCATAATGCTGGAAGCCAAGCAAAGCACCTGCTAGTACCATTGTTATAAGGCTTTGGTATAACTCGGCCGGGGTTCGAACCCGTGACCTCCCGTATCCGATCCAATTTGTTCATATAGTCCAGGCAGATGCAATGGGATATATATATATATATATATATAACATATATATATATATATATATATATAACTAATAACAACTTATATATATATATATATATATATATATATACACATATATATATATATATATATATATATTCCAATCTATTTCGTATCTAAAATCACGATACATCTTTAAAGCAATATGTCAGTACATAATATATTGCTGAGGCCGAGCTGCTATGAACACATTTAAATTTCTCTATATCTGATCCACATCTAACATTAGCGATCCTTAATCCAGTTATCTGACATTTAAGTTTTTCTCCGTAGTGATCTATCCCCCTTATGTCTTGATTAGCTCGGTTATGCATGTATTCCTTCTAAGTATATACATAATTCATGAATTAGGTCTCTATTACTAGCATATTTGATAAGATCTAAGTTAATACTCGTAAAACTACCCAAAATTAACATGATATAGTCAGCATATTTCTAACATGGGAAGGCTATTTTCATCAGAATGGACAGAAGTGTATTCCTTTTACGCATAGAGAAAACGAAAATTAAGTTCTGCTTTTGCATGTTTGGATCAGTTGGTATAGCTAACCAAACACTGCTATTTGAGACTTGTTTCTCTGGATGCATTGATGGAGTGGAACGAGTATTTTTATTGATAAAGGCTTACAATTCTAACTTTTAATATAAATTTGTTTTAAATCCTACCCTGTGTGAATCGGATGGTAACTGTTTGCAATATGAGGTAAAGGGAGATGTAGGGGCATACTGTACGAATGTAACCTTCCTCGCCCGCTCTCTCTCTCTCTCTCTCTCTCTCTCTCTCTCTCTCTCTCTCTCTCTCTCTCTCTCTCAGAGTATTAATATTATATGTTCTTATCAGGATTAGTGAAGATTGGGGATATGATAGATTGGGTGTAAAGGATTTTACGTTAAAAGCGGGAGAGAAGGTGGTAAGGTGATATAAAGAAGCTTGTTTTGTTGAAAATTGATTTCATTCATATTGTATACTCCTTCTTTTAAATCCTGCTATGGGGGGTCAGTACATGGGTTTGTTCTAGCCATTGCAAAAGGACGTAGGTATAATATAGGAGTTTAATTTATTTGTAAGGGAGGTCATGGGGACGGTAAGGGGTCTTTTTGAGTAAATAATCTGAGCACTAGATATTACATAATTGGTTTTTTGATAGAAGATACCTTGATGTTGATAGTAAATAAGAGAACCTAACGGTGAACAGTAGCTAACTGATTTCAGGAAAAGAATAAATAGGGCAATGAATAGTAGATGGTGTTGATAGTAAATAACATGTTGATAATACTAGATAACTGGCTGTGGATAATGAATAATTGGTTGGTAGATAATAGACAACTGGTTGCAGGATATTCGATAACTGGTTGGTAGAAAGTTGAAAACTTGGTTTCACTCTCACACTCATTGGGTCTCAGAACATTGTCCCACCTAAATGTATAAAAACAGACGAACGCCGAATGTGAAACATATGTCGTAACCCGGTAGTTCAAATATAGTGCAGAATGTTGTCTTAATGTTAATTTCCCGTTTGAGTCAATAATCTTTTGACTGTATTTAGCATATGACTTCCGGTCGGGTCTCAAGTGCCCCATATTACCTCTGAAATAGAAGTGTAAAGTTAAGTGAAGGAATGTTTCTTCGCAAACAAAAAGTCAGCATCATTTTGTTTTCAAAACCAATAGTTTTGGTTATTACGGACCATTGAACTAAAACATCAGCAAACAAATGAAGATGAATAATTAGGGTCAGTTTATTCCTCTTCATATTTAAGTGAAAAACAATAAAGTATTTACAGGGGTGTCAAGTTTGTGGAGGAGGACTTGACCTCCATTGATCTAATACAGATCGTTTTGCCGTCGATACACACCATTTCTATTATTTTGTTCATTTTTATCTAGATAAGTGATGAACAAAACAAGTCATCATGCGTTCTACGTGGAATTAACATTAAGCAGTAGGTTCACATCAGGATCTCTTTAGGGTCAAACGGGAGAGTTAATGTTAATAATAGATCAACTATCCAACAGTTATGTTCTGTCAATCACTCACTGATCTACCATTCACCACGCCATTTCGAGTGACTAAAAGTTACTAACAGGAAAACATGAACTTTTGTCTTTAAATACGAGTTATTTTACGATGAAAGAAAGAAAACACAAACTTTGCCTTCCGAATTACAAAAATGTTGTACCAAGAAATTAATACAGTCAAGATTAAAACATGAATTTCGTTTTCTGAAACGTGAATTTGCACCATGAATAAGAAAACGAGAACTTTGTTTTCTGAAATGTCTCCTTGCGTAATTTGGAGTTTGGACGTCGCTTTAACACTTTTGCAGCCATATCGCTAAGCTGTCTGCAGTGGGGCAGTTCATAGTGATGTTAAGCTGTCTGCAGTGGGGCAGTTCATAGTGATGTTAAGCACTGGAGCATAATGCCCCAAACATGTAGCATAATGTCCCACCTAGTCACATTATCCTGACACCAAGCCCACTACTCCTAACACTAACCTATTAATGCTGAGCGCCAAGCGAAATAGCTGTTAGTGCCATTTTTATAAGTCTTTGGTATGACTCGGCCGGATTTCGAACCAGCAACCTCCCGCATCCTAGGCGGACGCTCTAGCCACTAGACCACCAGGGCGATATTTTCTGAAATGTAACTGTGTCATAGTACAACAAATTTAAAGGAAAACAGTAAAAAGAACCACAGGTTTCCATTCTTTCATAGATCGTGTTTCTTTATTTCAAGGTACAAACAATTCATAATTAAAGAAACCAAGCTCATATTTCCTTTTCTTCATTATGCAACAGGTTTACATTAAAAAAAGCGAAGTTACTGGGGTTTTTTTTTCTTTTATCGTACTACAAATTCACATTTTAAAAAGAAACGTTAGTTTGTTCCTTCTTTCATAGTACAACAAATACATAGTTTTATAAACAAAAAGTGCATGTTAACTTTCAGGGTGCAAAACATTCATAGTTCAGAAAAAGAAGTTTATGTTTTGCTTTCATTTTAAAAGCGATACACATTAGTAAAGAAAATTCATTCTTGTTGTCATGGTTCCAAAACCTGCCTTTCATATGCGTTGCAAACGAAATGTTTCCTTTCTTCCATCGGACAATACAAGTTCGTCATTGCTTTCTTTCATGGCGTAACAAATTCACATTCTGAAAACAATTCAACGCAAGTTTGTATGCTCTCTGTCATAGTACAAAACTAATTAAATGATTCGCATTGAAAGACAAAGAACGAAGTTCATGTTTTATTTATTTGATGGTACAACACAGTTTTATTGAAAGAAACAAAGTTCTTTGGGTCTCTTCATAGTACAAAAGTATTCACACTTTTTAAAAGACAATCTCGTGTTTGTGTTTTGTATGGTACAAGTGATTCAAATTTCAAAAGTCAAAGTTCATATTTTTCTTATGGTACAACTTATTCACGTTTCAGAAACATTGAAGTTCATGATTGTATGTCTTTCATGTAATACAATATTCACATTTCAACAAGGACTTTCGTGTTTTCTCCTTTAAGGGTGCAAGAAATTCACTTTTCAACGAACTAAGTTTGTGGGATTTTTTTAAAAATATATGTGAATCACCCCCATCTCTTCAGACCTATTATTGCAATGGTCGCATGAACTATACCTGCAACTCGATTAACTGACATTCACAATAGAGGACTGGTACAAAACTTGTTTGTTTGATAGATAATTGCTATTCGTTTTCTCCACACTGTTACCAATAATATATTTCGTGCCACATATAAAAAGGACATGATCAACAGATTGAGTGGTTAAGTAATCATGAATTGTGTACTATTAACCATTACTATGTCTTGACTTTAGATTAAAACAGTATTACGTGTGAATACACCGGATGTGATGATGGTGTTAAAGCATGATAAATCAGCTGAGTTTTCCAACGATAGCAATTTCTCCACTACTTACCATGATCAGTTTGAAACTTAAATATTAAATAGAGCGATACATATAAAATCGTGGAATGCACAAAATTAGTAAGACAAAAGAAATTGCTTGATGTTTCGGTTATCTGATCGAGGTAATTATCTCACTTAAAGACTTAAGTCTGTCGCTCGCATTGATTTTGTCTTTTTCTAGATCCTTGAAAAATATGTAATCCTGTTGAGCGATCTGCATATAATTGTACACCAATAAATCCTATAAGTCTTTCATACTTAGACATGTCTAAGAATTTGGTTTTTCAGATGCACCAATGTCATTGTGACTGAAACAGGAAGACTCCATTGATTCGTTTAAGTAGTTACTGCACCTATTGCTATGCAAACCCTTATGGACCATATCTTTCTTGAGGGATGGAGCTATTCTAAACTTTTACAGACAGATAGTAAATATGCGATGTATTAAATTCTAGAACACCAATATGTTAATGTTAATTTTATTTAGAACCTATACTCACTTGTTTCTTTCGTTTCAGTGATACATTAACGATCGCTGTACAAAGTATTATTTATTATTCTTTTTCCATATGAGTATAGTAACTGACTGTTTACATACGGACAACAAATATGCGGGATACTGGATAATAGATGACTAGCTTGTTGGATAGTAGAAGTCTGTATGTTTCTTAGTATATTGATGAGTGTTTGCAACATATTTCCTACGAATTTGTAAAGGAGGGAAAAGAACAAAACTACAGTATTACACCTTGTAAAGCATACTTGACTCCATTCAGGACATATTTGTGTTTGGATTTTAATTTAAAAATCTATTTCTGCCCGCCTATGTGTTTGTGCTTCTCTTCACACTTTCTGCTTCTTTCTCTCAATTCTTGTTATACTTCCACGTCGCTGGTGGGCTGTATAGGAATTATAAGGATCGTAAACGTGTGTTAGTATTCTCTAAGGAGATGATATCGAAATTACTGGATAGGGGTTTTACGTTATTTATAAGGGAAAATAAAGTCGTTACTGCGGAAAGGGAAGTTAATTTAATTTATATGTGATTTAAAATGTATTTGATACCTCTTCTTTAACATCTTAACAAGTGTGGTACGTAGCTACGTCCATGTTGATCAGGCAAAAGCGGATTGTAAATTTGGGCAGTTTATCGTAATTAAGATGAGTGAATATGATTGTACATGCATTTGTGTTGGTTGATATATATATATATATATATATATATATATATATATATATATATATATATATATATATATATATATATATATATATATATACGTATATGTAATTTAATTACTTATTTGTTAGTTTTAATTTTTTTACATTCATTTTATTCCGTTACATGCTATTGTAATGATAACTTTATTCACTGGATTTGACATCTTCCAGTAGATTCAGTTAAGTTCTTTGAAGCATGATACATACGCATTTCGTAGAAACATTGTATCGTTTGGTGACTTAGTTTTCAGAGCTATTTTCAGCTATGTTGTAAACAATCTTTTTTGTTTCTTTTATGAATGAATCTTATAGTAGGATTCGTTCAGTACAATCAAATTCGTCCATGGCGCACATGATAATCGGCGTGTAATGATACTGCGCCGCTTGAGAAAATAGTGATTACGTGACCCATCAGGAGGGTCTGAAATTGCGGTTTTAGTTGTGTTTAACACTCATATCTCAGAGTGAGTTTTCAGTCATAAATCATAACTTCGGGCTCAAAGGTACCTTGTTTGTTGTTGCTAGATTGAATTGAGTTTGTTTTTTTTTTTTTAAATATATTTTTTCCCTGGAGACTTTATCTAGTGCTCATCAGAATTCTTGGGCAAAGACATTTACTGAAAATTATTTGGAATTCTAAAGCCGGAATATTATTCTTGGTGATTAAACAAGCAACTGTTGACATCACAACACAAAACAGATTATAGAGGACGTCATCGCCTTCCATCTTGGAACTTCATTGGGATTCGAACTTTTATTCATTTAAAACTTTTTAGTGATAGGACTTATATTTTTAAATTCTGGGATTAATTTTTGGATTAGATTCACAAACCGTAAGTCCTTTTCCATATTTGTACCTTGTTTTCTAGGGGAATAAATGATTCGGTTAAATTTAAAATTCTTGTTGGCTTCACTCTTTTCTTTGTTACTTTTGTACGAGCCTAGACAAGTAACAATCTCTCTCTCTCTCTCTCTCTCTCTCTCTCTCTCTCTCTCTCTCTCTCTC
>JAECUM010053360.1:0-46789 GCA_016617855.1 Megalonaias nervosa
CTTCCATACCTCTTAACCGTTACTAATAATATAATTATTAGTAAATATGTTTATGAGTTTCAGTTTTGTCCTGTTGGACAGGTCTGCCAGGTGGCAGCTTAAAAGAATTATATATATATATATAAGGAGAGAACTGAGCAAACAGATCCATTCCTATCTTGGAGTAATTCTTTTATCTTGTTGCTGTTGGAACATCAATTCTGCAGGTATATTTTATGTTGTACTTAGATATTGTTTTAGAGGAAACAAACATTTGTTTGGACTGTTCAGTTGAAATAAAACTTGCTCATTGAACCATAATATTATTTTGGAACTACAGAGAATTATTCTAAGGGTTTCTGTATAACTCCATTTTGACAACGTCACGATTCTCGGAGGATCAGTACATTTTCGGTCCAGCAATGTATACGGAAACTTCCATTCTATTGGACCTTAACATTTTCAAGAATATTTTGGACTCAATTCATAATACGTACGTTCCTCTCAAATTTTCCTTTGTTACTTGATAATTAATTTATTTTTTCTTTTTTATGGAACATGTTTGTTTTGCAACTTTCTGTTCCTGTTTATGACCACAGAGTCGCAACAGCAACCAATTATTTTGGCAGGGGACAGGATATTGAATTTATTTTTATGCCAGAAACATTATTGTATTTTCCAATTGCCCGAAATAGTAAGTTCTTTACAACTAATATTATTGGATATAAGATGTTATTTTTCCTTAAAACATATGGATATTTTTAAAACGTATCTGAACGTTGTACTTTTGGGTTAATAGTCACCCTGGAAAGCCTCAAGTTTATTGCTTCCAAGTTTATCATGTTGGTTAGAAATGATTTACTTTTTACTTCGAAGCCTAGTTAGCCATACTTGGTTCTTTAAAAGTATGTTTCTTTTAACCCTAAAAAATTCCCTTCACGTTTTGAACAACTGAACAAAATAGTTCTGCTATTCATAACGTGCAATTAGGTTAGTGGTATAAGGGACTTACTTCATCAATATATATATAGCAGAGTATATATATATATATATATATATATATATATATATATATATATATATATATATATATATATATATATATATGGATAAATTTGTCTTGTTCTCGTGCTAAAACTCCTTTACATTTTCACTTATTGACATTAAACTGGAACAATGGGTTAATATGGGATGGTTATAAACGTGGGACATATATATAAACACATAACCAGCTTATCCTTATATTTCATGAAAGCTGGCAGAGAAAGACAGAAAAAGAGATATTATAACGTAATCATTGAATGGAAAACTCTTTGATATTGACCCACATTATACCATTACACAGCAAATTGCTTATTGTATTCTCTGTTCTAAATATGCCTATATAAAAGAAGAGTACACTGTCATTCATTAAACCTATTTCGTCCCATCTGCGATGCAGTACATAGTCTTTAATTACATTGGTCTGCAATGTTTTAGAAGTCGTCCGCTTCAGAGATAAAATATGTCATTTATTATGGATTTTGATGTACTAAATTCAAATATGACAATTCAAACAACTGATTGGCATCCGTTGAGCCGCTTACCCTGACCAATAATGATTACAGCACACTGATAAGAACTCTAATTTTTTGTTTGCTATATAGGCTCTCGCTGACATCAGAGTGTGATGCATATCAAACAATGTTAATGCTCTTCCGTCGATTCCTTCAGGTTCATCGTAAGACAATGTTCAAGTAGTTTGCCTGCCTAACAGGGTGTACATTTTTTAATAAGGTCCTCACTTCTTCTATGTGCATACATACAACTTGTAAATGTTTTTGTTCTTTGATATGATATCTGGCATTATTATGCGTTGTCATTCGTACAATACTTGTTTTATATAATATATTCCTGTTATGTGTCTGCGACTTTACCGCTTAGGGTCCTCGAGTTTGTTTGTACCTTAATTGGTTTGTCAAATGTTCTGTAAGGATTTAATTCATTTATGACACGTGTCATTATTTATAGCATTTGATGAATGTACATTTAGAAATGGATAATTTTGGTCTTGGGAAAGTGTGTTTGAACTGCTCATCTGACATGTCGTGTTTGTTAGCACACATTTGATTTGCTCATATTCATCCCACAAGTCTTGTTGATCGAATTATTTGTGGCACATTCAAGCGCATTTTTAGTTTCGATCTGTTGGCATGGTAGTCACATTCCTCATTCTTGAGATATCTCATGATTAAACATTTATCTCATAGCTATATACTTTTGTCGAAAGGAGAAAAATTTGTGTCATTTAAATTTCTATTTTTACAGAAGCATCTTCATTACCAACAAAGTCCACATCGCTTACCCTGCAACCTTTAGACACCAGGAGAGCACACAACATTTGTGCAAAACTTGACATCAACGATTCCTGCACCACTGACATCAATAAGAACTGGTTCAATTAAGCGTTTTGGCTACGATGTTTGAAGAACAAGAATCAACATTTGCAAACAATGGTAATGTCCCTGAAAGATATCGGAAAGTATTCTAATATATGCATTGTATGTTTGAAAATATGCTTTCTGCTTTGAGACTAAGCGATGTTTAAGAAATAAGAATAATTGTATTTGGTTTGGAAAGATTTTAGTGATTGTGAATCGTATAATCTAAATATTGTTTGTGATTTGTATTTTTTATATCGAATTATATGACAAGAGGGGTGTTAATCGATTAGAATGTTTACGATGATAATTACTCATACTACTGCAATTTTGTCAACATCACCTTTACCAAAATTGAGGCCCCCATGGTGGATGGGTCATTCATGAGCAAATGTTTTTCCCTCGTTTAATTATTATTATTATTATTATTATTATTATTATTATTATTATTATTATTATTATTATTATTGCTGTTGTTGTTGTTGGACAAAGATATCGGAGAATTACAATCTTGTCAGTCTATTTCTAATATGCAAAATGTTGCTAATTTACTTACCACTTAATCTACCTCCCAACCTATGGAAATGAATACCTGCAAGAGTACTTATAGGTGTCTTAAAATAAAGTGCTATATTTGTAATATATGATTATACAAGAGATTATGGAACATAAATAATTGCATAAAATCCATTTGCATAAATGTTATGATGAAATGTTATCAGCTTTAATATATGCTATAAGTATCATACGTGAACGATACAATCAATTTTGAATATGATAAGATGAAGTATAGTTCAGTTTATATGATACAAATTTTCTTAAGAAACATTGACTTGCCTAAGTATGGTTTGTACTTTCCATTTTCTTTAAGAATAGTTTTAATTATCCAACTTTAACACTTGTTCCAAATAATACTAATGAAGTTGCAAAGTTAATAATTCCGATATCTCTTAGGTTTCAGGTGATAACCTAATAACTCAACGTTTTTACCAAACAACCTTTTATAAAGTAAATTTTACATTGTTTTCATAAAAACCTTTCTACATTATTAAATGACCATCAGAGCGGGCAATATTAACCAAATAAGCATCACTCTCTGCTGAATCAGATACTATCAGTTTTATCCAGCATTCTTCCGAAGAAAATGTTTAGGTTATCAATTAGAACTGCATCATTGATGAATCAATAAAAATTAGCTGTATCAGCTGTAAATTTAATAATTGCGATGCTTCTTAATCAGAATACAATAGAATATCTTATAAAGCCAAAACGTTTATCATCTAAAATTACAGCTTAGTACAAATAATCGACTTTTAGCTATATAAAATGCAACAAACACAATAAAAAGTTGATCGTCGGCACCAACGACAGGTTCATTGTAAACCCTGCAACGATTGAAAGCAGATAGAGAAATGCAGTATAAAATGCCTATAGAACACTGGAGATTGTCATGTTTCATAGGAATAACAACAGCTGGATTGGGATGTTAGGAGTAGCATGTAAAGTAGTAGTTCCCCTTATTTTGACCCAATTTGGTGTTTGTGTAATAAGAAATGATTCATAAGTTTTAATTTTTAAGATGATTCATGTTAGGTTGTATAACGTGATAAAATTGTTAAAGGGATTAAGGACAACAAAGATAGAAGAAATGGTGAGCAAACTACTCAGTAAGAAAGAAACAACACACAAAGACCTAACTTAATTATTTAACAAGACTTCAACGAAAATCAGGCTAAAATAATAAAACAAAATAAGTAACATCAAAACTGAAATAATAAATAAATAACGGATGAATGTTTTATTATAGTAGAAGGACTAGCCGACACAGAAATATATTTAGTAACTACAGCTGATAATAGAATTTGAAAAATAAATGTATCATTACACATGATAGATTTATGTGCTTGTAGTTAGGATCTTCTGTTAAAACTTAATGAAGATGTATTGTATCAACGCAAATAATGACAAAATTAATATCGGAATTCGAGACGGATTTTATTAATCTTGATATATCTATTAAAACAGTATCACAACGAGACAATGCTAATGGGAATAATTGGAATATATACTGAAAAATTTGAAACGTCAATATACGAGATAAAATAATTATAAGCATAGTATATTAAGGAAATGTATTTAATGCTACAGCTATGCTTCACAGTCTGAATTAGGCTACCTTTAGGAGATTTTAAAAACTAGCTTTCTATATATGACTCTGTATATTAAACGATACAGAAATTATATTTTCATTATGATTACCATACAGTTAAACTACTCATTATCCAGCCAATGGCCTGTGCAAATAATTGCGACGAAGGACAATACATATAATGCACATAATTTGCAGCAATTATTGCAAACGTAGGCAATATGCTTTTCTTTACTATTAAGTTTTATGACCATGTGGATCAAACTTCTGTTGTTAATATAACATTCCTACACAAATAAGTTTCTAACAAAATAGCATAAGTATTAGAGGAAAGTGATTTAAAAGATTTGGTAACTTAAAAAGATGAATTATAATGTAAATGTGAAAAATATAATGAATATGATCATTAGCTAACAGGATACGACACAGAAGCTGTTGAATTTGCTAACAGGATACGATACAGAAGCTGTTGAATTGGCTAACAGGATAGGTAAACGATACAGAAGCTGTTGAATTAGCCCATTATTGTCATATATTAAGTGAACAAGCAAACGAATCAGTAGAAAGAGACAAAAACAGATTTTTTTTAATTCACATTCCTTAGGAACAAATATTTCAACTAGTAATCTGATACGTCTATAGGAACCATTTGAAAGAAGCAGACGACAACGTTTCCAAAACGATTATTTACATCATCTCTAATTAAAGAGGAATCTTTATATATCCTGATAAGAACTTAGAACAAAACGTCACGATGAGAAACTTCATAACGTTAAGCAACTAGTTCAAGAGGAATAAATACTACTTTTCAAACCACAAAACCACAGATGAAACATTAGTTGAAGTAGCTAGATCAAATCTGAACGGAAAATACGGCCGTATTAACAGCAGTAGAAATATCTGCAAAAAACATCTAAAAAGTGGTAGATATAGCTATGATACCTGCACAAACAGCTAGATCAGGAACAGAAAGAGCACCAAAAGAAACTAGGTATATAAAATAAAAATTTTAATTAGTTTTACGCATGCCATTTAATATTCCCCATTAAATATTAAAAAAGTCGAGAAAAGTTGTATATTTCAGAAAGAATTGATGGGTAGGATAGCTGCAATAAGTGAAAATATAAACCATAAAGTATATGATATGATAGCACAAAAATAATAAATAGAAATGGGTATAAGCATTGCTTTTGTGAAAGAATGATATCTATACCCTTATAGAGTTAATATTTAAACAAGCATCCAAAATGAAATATTAGCGTGTAAAACTAGTCAGAAGAATAATGCTCAAATTTAAGAATTAAAACAATTCATCATTCAAGTATAATTGTCACTTGTCAAACATCTGACAATGTACTAGCATATGAATTTGAGAATGTATTAGTGGGTGAAATATTTAGTATCTCTTTCCAGAGATCAGATCGTGTCTCGTCCTTTATTCGAGCTAGCAGCATGTTTTGGCAGCCTCATTGACTGTCTTCTGTGTAGCATCCAGTATTCCTTCATTATGGTCACATACTCGTCATCCTTGTCCAGAATGGGTTTATATTCTTTCTCAGAGATGGTATCATCACTAAGCACTTAGGGCACGTGACCTCGGGTCGTGTTAAACTTTACTTCGGCCAAATCACGAATTGCATAGTGCTCTTTGACTTCGTTATCAGCCCCAAACTAAGAAAGACCCCAATTATTTTGTGCAGGCCGCAGCCCAACAATAAAGTTTCGAGGTCAAATGAGAAGGGGGCAGGATGGTCACTGCCAACAGGCCCATTCCAGCCGTGCATATCCAAATATCCGCCACGGTCACAGCATTGTAGACTACATTAACACCCCCACTGTACTTTTTGAAACATTGTTCGGGCGGTATTTCTCTTTGTCACCGATCTTGCGGTAGAGCGATAAACTACAATTCCTCGATAAGCTGGATGCTATTGAAGCGCTGTTTGTCCGTAGGGGGAGGGAGATTAGTTTCTCTGCGGCCCCGCGCTTTGGGTCCGTGTACTGAGGCTGCAAGCCGCCTTAGAACGTTATGACTTGAATTAGCATCACCTTGTCATAATCAGCCAGAGTTTTCACTTCTTTACTCTATACGGACCAGCTGTCCTGGGTCGTTGGTGAGTCGGAGCGCCATGTACTTAGAGTCGTATCCGTTGCCGGCCGAGTATTTGCCGATACTGATTCTCCCTAGCTCATTGTCCTCCGGTAGCCAGACTTTTTCTACTTTTTAATCCTCAGTTGTCATAATACAAAAGTGCAAAGCACTCCCTTTTCGAAACTAAACCGTAGCAGCGAAATGATGATCCATCCACGATCATTTCGGCCGGCCACACATTACATGAGGCTGCTGATGAGATCCAGACTGGAATGGCCTGAGATAATAAGGCGTGAAGCCAGTCTGATCTGCGCTAGAAAACGTGTTATTGAACGTCACTGAGTTTATCATGTCTTCTGGGTGTGCGAACATTTTACACTCTCTCATTCCGAGAAGCCAACCTGGATAACAGGCGGCCATGTCGATACTTACCATTTCCAATACATGTAACCGCAACTAAGTGAACGCACACCCTCTGGACGTTCTGCAGGATTGCCAAGGGTGTGGGTTTCCAGCCGTTACCGTATTCGCCACGTCGATAGCTGTATGGTTTTGCTGAAGGTTTTAGCCGCCAACTCGTATGTGGCTTTGCACGAAGTTGTGTAACTGCCTCACAATCTTAGTTTGCGTGTGCCTATCTTGTGTTATGTTTTATCGACCGCCTACTAGCACAAAACTGCTCTACAAGAATAAAATCATGCATGTGGATATGCCCCAAACACGCCCTAGTCGAATTCTACCTAGCGCGCCGCGACGAAATGAGGTACGATGTTTGGGTATGACCAGTGTGGCACATGAGTTTAAACTCCCAACCCTTGAGCAGGAGTTTCTGTTGCTAAGCACATCACAATTCATTCTTTGCTTCCAGACCGGCTAGGTAGTTGAAGATGCTATTGTTCCTGCTTTCCGACGCTATCAATTTTTGATAGCGGGCCAGTGGTGTTGTCAAATTATTCCTTTAACGAACGCTGTTAAAGTCAACGTCCTTAAAGAGAAAAATATAGTATTCGGGATGGATGCTAGGATAACCCGCCGGCCCTCATCATGTAGCTTTCCATGATCTTGATGTCCTCAAGACCTAGTGAGTCGTCGTCCTTAATTCGAAAGTACCAATCGCATTAAAGACGACGACCCACTTTGGAATTTCTTTAGCAACTAAAGACATAGACAGCCCTGTAGACGTTCAAACTCTGGGTCCAGTTCTCTACGAATAGGCGTGGGATGCGAAAAGGTCTTCGGACTCCGGCTTGATGGCACCAAGGCGAGAAAATTCCCGCTCCACCACCTCTGCTGCACTGGCCGCCCCTATGCGATCGACCTATTCATTGAGTTGTTGCAGTGCGTAGCGACTCCTGTGGTAAAGGGGCCAAAACCACATCAATAGTTCATACTCCTCTCGTGCTACTGGCGTTCATTGCACACGTGCCCTGTTATAAGGGCATGACCTCTGCAGATTATATGCAATGTAACTCTAAACCTATGAGTATGTACCACGCTACATATTCCCTTGTGTAAAAATAATTCCTTCCGCTTGGCGGACGCATATTTTGCTCGGCAACTTAATGACCACCAGCTCGTACTGTGTCCACTTACCTTGTTCCTGCCTAATGTCCTGCACAGCCACGTTTCTGTGCGAACTCTCTTTCGATATAAACGACATGGTACTGATACCTCATTATTTTCATTTTAGTGTGAATTCATCCAAGGATATTTTTGGATTATAGCATCGTGATAAATCAAGAATGTTAGCACATAGGCACTATTGCGGGCTATTGATACGTCAACACATTCAAAAGTTTCAAATGTATTTAGAACATTGCTGGAATTCATTCTGAATACTCCAGACATTTGGACTATTTGAGATTTAATTCACGTTACTGTAAATTCCTTTTAAAGTTACACCTTGTATTCTAGGGAAATAAATTATTTGTTGAAATTCACAATACTTGGTGGTTTTGTTCTTTGCTGATTCTTTGTTTAAGACAATAGAAAGGAAAATTGGGGGCTTGTCTGGGATACGAATTTCTCTAAAATATTCCATAAAACGTTTGAAATTTAAAATCACTGTTTCAATTTGTTTTTATTATTCACAGGTATGTAACTATCAAATATTTGAGAAATTATAATCAATCCAACATGCTTACACAATGTCATCTAAAGATGAGAACTCTGTTTTAAATTCTACCCAGGAAAGGTTAGAGCTTATGGAAAAGGTATTACAGCTAAAAGAAAAACAGACTGAATTAGATTTACGAAAGCTTCAGTTTCGGAATGAAGTTAGGCAAATGCAAAGTATGAAAGAAGAAAGGGAAATGCAATTTAGTTTACATACAACCTCGTATTTTGATATTATCAGAAATATCAAGTTTGTTGCAAATTTTCGGGAAAAAGAAGTTGATAGCTAATTTGAATACATCGAGAAAATTGCTGAAACTTTGAAATAGCCAAGAGAGCACTTGATATTGATATTTTAAATTGTACTTATTGGCAGAGCTTGCGATATTTATAATTTAACTTTATTTACAATTTACAACATTCACTGTAAGCATACAACAAAGTGTGGATTATGATGTGGTTAAGGAATGAATATTGAAGGGCTAGGTGCTGGTACCTGAGAAAAAAGTTTACGAACTGTAGAAAATAAACTGGATAGGCCCATGGGTAAAAGCAACTATTTGATAGGTGGTGCTAGGCCAAGAAGTTGATAATATTACGATAACTGCATACAACACCCATTAGTTGAAGAGTTCAATAATTGCATCCTATGTGACCTTAAGTATTACCTTGCGGAGCAAATGTTCGAAACCTATGAAAATGCTGCTCGTACAGCTTATGACTATTCCTTGACTAACAAACTTTTATTTGTCAAAATATCTTCCTATCATCAGTTTTTTAGTAAACAAAAGATCTCACTCTCATGCGAGCACTTCCAAATCTTAATCTGGCACAACTTTTAGGAATCATACTTCTGATAAGACTGGTCAGAAATACTGATCTTAACCTATGTTTTATTATTGCAGGTACAAAGGGGCAATAGTTCCGATTGCTTCATATTTAAAAATAAGCAACAGAATAAAGACGGAGCTATTCCAAATGCTCTTATTTCTAAGAAGTCATGGTCACGGCCACGTTTTGAAAGTGACACATGTGCTGTGTTAGTTATATATATTTAATTTAATTGCTTGTCTCTTAGTTTTAAATTTTTATTTCATTACATGATATTGTAATGTAACATTGTTTGCTGGACTAGACCTTGTGCAAAACTGAGTTCATTTCTGCTTGACCTGATTGACTTTTGTTCAGTGTTTTTTATTTCATTTATGTAAACAACTAATAATAGCTTCATTTTTCTCTATGTGTATGAGCTTATTAACAGAATTATTATTCAGGTAAACAAAGAAGGAGTAAATACGTTGATCAGGGTCAGGGTTTTGGGGATTCCTAAATGAATTTTATACGCTATTTTGTTATAAATAAACAAGGCTCATTAGATCATTCTAGAAGGATTTTTTCCATTAGGTAATGGTTGTTTTTAGAAAATCTAATTATGACCTGAGGTCAAGCAGAAAATTATATTATCTTGTGACTGTGAGAATTTCATCAGTTGTGCTTTAAAAATCTAGCACTTTAAGTTGTATCATGTTGTGACCAGTTTGGGATGAATTTTATTTCTACAAATTACTGAATTCAACTGATTATTTTCTCTGGAAATGCAAAAGTGCTATGATAAATTTACTGTATAAAGAAATTCATTGAAATTTATACTGAATTCAAACTTGGAATAATATTTATGTTATTCAACAAGAGACTGTTGACACATCAGTACTTTGTACAATATAACAGACACGTCATCGCCTTCAATTTTGGATCTCTTCGGGACTTTAACTGAATTTTATTCAGGACTTTTTATTACTAGGACTTGTGTCTTTAATTCTTGGATTAAATATTGGATTTAATTCGCAATACCGTAATTTTTTTCTTATTTTCAATTTGTATTCCAGGGAAATAAATTATTTATTAAATTTTACAAAGCTTGTTGCCTTCACGCTTTTCTGTTACTTATTTTAAGATCATAGACTCGTAACAGTTGGGTCAAATAAATCCCAGTCTGATTGTATTATGAAGAATTATTAACAATTCATGCCGAAAGGTTCTTCATCACTTATTGACGATTTTGACATGCCTATATCGTTAAAAATATTAAGGAACACGAGAGCTTCTCAGTCTTTTATTATCAGGTACCTTACCGTTATCTGAGAAGTCTTTTCCTAGTGAAAATATTCTTATTCAGAGATGGGACTGCGGCTTTGTTAATGTTCCTCTCCATTGTGTAAAGATGTCATCAGACTTAGTCTCAGGACGCATGACAGTCGGACCAATGACGTCATTTGCCCATCGAGGGTATTCATTTATTACTAGGCAATGACGTAGCTGGAGATAAGTTTGTGTTTAATCTATTTTAGCTGACAAGCCTTGTTTGGATGAAAAAGTGGATCGTACTAAAAATGAAATCCATAACGTATACTCTGATTGTGCAGTTACTAGAGTTGTGGCAAACATAGATTTTAAGAATAGTGATACTCCTTACTACTACTTCTTCTCTTTATTCTATTAAAGGTGACACTAGATAATCACTCGTTGTCGAACAGGAACAAGATCTCCTCTTTGTTTCAGAGGGCTATTAACGAAACTGAAGCCACAGAAGTACTTGTTTGTTATTTTGTAAAAGAAAACGTTCCTTATTAGAAAATGGAGATCACCTGAGGTACCTGCTTGTTACAATTGGCCACTGCGTGTAAACAAAAAACAAAACCTTTGCCATATAAATATGTTAAAGGTGTACGTTGATGGGGATTTTCAACATTCAGTAAATTTGCTTGTACCCGTTCCACACAGTGAGTATTTAAACGATGGCATGCAAACGGACTTTGGTGACTTTCATGTAACAAATCTTTGGAATTCAGAAATATCGAATAATCTGGACCAGAAACGTTCACATCTGCAGCAGCAAGAAACGAGTGAACTACAACAGCTACTGTTTCAAATGCTGCATTACGAGCAAACAAGATCTATCATAACGTTGAATTTCGGGATTCCACGCTTGTGACAACAGCATCCTTACAGGATGAATCCTCAAAAGGAGGAATAATTTAAAAAAGAAATTTAATATTTACTGAAGAAGGATTTCAAAGGACCAAGTGAAAGTATCTGGAGTTCATCTAGTATTCTAGTTCCAAACACCAGATAAAACTTTCTGCGTGTGCACCGACTATAGAAAAGTGAACAGTGTCGCCAAACTGATTATTTTCCAATGTCGAGAATCGACGACTGCATTGACCACAGTCGAAATGCAAAATATGTCACCAAGTTTGAATTTTGTAAAGATTCTGGCAAATTCCACTGAGGGAAAGAGCACGTGTGTGTGTGTGTGTGTGTGTGTGTGTGTGTGTGTGTGTGTGTGTGTGTGTGTGTGTGTGTGTGTGTGTGTGTGTGTGTGTGTGTGTGTGTGATCTTTATCGATAATTGAGCGAATAAGTTGGGCCTACATGTCTAATGTCACGATTCGGACATTAGAATTTTGTTTAAATTACCTTGGTCCAGGGTCATAAGTCAAGTGACAGACTATATAAATTTGAAGTCAACAGACCTATTTATTCCATATCTTAACATCAGTTTTACTAGAATCAATTTTAATTGTGTTTCATTTAATATTTCCAATGACACTGTATACAGAGCATATTTTTAAGCACCGTCAGATAGTTCACATTCGTAAACAATTAACCCATTATTTAGATTAATTCGGGAAGCTTAATACATATCAACAGAGCTTAATCATGTCTGTGATATGGATTTTCGCTAACTATAAATGTTACGCTATTGCATACAACACAGGATTACATGATTTCCTTTTCAATCATCTTCGTTTGAGACACCTGTCCATCACTATCAGGATAATAACGTCTTTACCATATATAACATAACTATATGCAGTTTCCAAATACGTAAACACATTCATAACCAATGAAAACGTATTTGAGCTGACGCAAGAAGTATTAAACAGGATCAATAATGGCTAATTTTCCCTGACTATAGATGTTAAACTGTTGCCAGCAACATCCGAAACATCTACTCGATCTGTTCGACATTTGGTCTTCGCCTGAAATACATTCCAAAACCTGTATCGATTTCTTTATGCTGTTAACCGATGTCAATATGGACATATTAATATTGGTTGCCTCACAACAAGACCTTTTTTTAGTCTTTGTCTAAAAACAATTCATATATTATGGACTCATATCCTTAGTAGCAAATAATCCGCTACATTTGCGCTCTCTCTCTCTCTCTCTCTCTCTCTCTCTCTCTCTCTCTCTCTCTCTCTCTCTCTCTCGCTCTCTCTCTCTCTCTCTCTCGTGTATTTAAATGCTTTGTTACACTTATTTTAAACAGACAATAACAAAATAGTCTCCAGGTTCTCAAGATGAATGCTAATTGAATTTAAAAGTAAGGATCCTGTGTATGACTTCTCGACATGCTACGGCTCTGTATCTGTTACTAAGAACGTATAAAACGTAATTCTATCTGTAAACTGTCTACATACCGTCTTCTGACTGCAATCACATTTTCTTCAAAACTTGGATGTACAATTTCCTTACGCCCTCATTGTGACAAATTAAGATAAATAGGGAATACAAAACTAACAAATATGCATGTTTTGTTTAATTGTTATATAAAAGTACTCAGACAGCAGACCCTCTTATTTTCTTCGAGATATTGTTTGTTGTATAAAGAATCTGATTCCATATTTTTAAGCAGCATAATTGAAAATATTTATGACTGACGTTTCTATTTTTAAATCTTTCGCAACACAGGCTGAGACTCTGTTTTTGTGTATTATATTCGTATGACTGCAAGGGATTTACTTTAGTGAAGGCAAAGGAGGCATGACCCTTGTTCTGTACTGATGAAATACAATTTAATACTAAATGTAGGAAACAATTAATTACCTTGATTTACAAATATAGCGTGTCTTGCTCACATCAATCAGGGCAAGCAAGCGGTTGTTAAATAAAATACTTCTCAGCATCGATCCATACATTGGTATGTATAATACATAATTTGCCGTTGTCGTGGAGATTTATTCACTAATTATGTTTATAATTTTAAACTGTTTTCAAGAATGTAAGCTCCACCCCCTAATTGAGAGTTCTCTAATTGCTTATAATTTTAATAAATAAATTTATTTGTGAGAAATTCAGCCGAGTTGTCTTTAGTTTATGATGGATTAGATTGCTGAGACTGTTATATTTAGTCCCAGAGAAGGAAACTCATTTTAACCTACAAGAACGGTTATCAGAATTACACAAAACGTTGTGTTGTGCTCATATGCTGTCCGATCCAGTGATTGTATGTACGCGTATAAGCATTATCCACTTTCCTTGCATAACCATGGTCTATATACGTAAGTAACTGCTTAAAAGGTTGGAATGTATATTGTATATTCTGTTGGGAGAGTCGTCAGCGTTACTATTAGGCCATTAAGTATTGTGCAGTTTATTTCATTTGCTGCAAATTGCAAAGTTTCAAATTCCTGCATTATTAATTTAATCATAAATAAAAGCACTTAACGAATAAACACACATAACCACCATTACCTTCGAGTGTATAGAATTCATGAATGGATTTGAACATTACTGTGAGAAAACCCATCCAAATTTACCTTTAAAATATATCCATGAAACGTTTTTCGATGTAATTAATTGTCACACAAATAACTTTGAAAATGGCAGTGTGAAAAAAGACAAAAAGAAAACATGCGTATCCCTGTATCAATAAGCAAAGGTGCGTATACATGTATGAAGCAAGCGCTCGTCGTTTCACTCACTTTTCTTAGTTAGCGGGGACCATCTAAAATCTCACGGACATAAGACTGTGCTGCATGTCAAACAATGTTAAGGCCCTTTTTCAGTTCCTTCAAATTCGTAATAAGACATTATTAAAGTAGTTTGTGTACCTAACAGGGTGCAATTTTTAAAATAGTTTTCAATGATGTGTACATACGTATGTTACTTGTAATGTTTTTCTTATTTCATCCTTACGACTGGTATTATTATGCAATGTCATCCTTACCTATCTCATCTGCACTAATGCATGTTTAAATAATTAAAGGGTACTGCATTTGTATTAGAAATTATGAACGCGTTTTGTCTGAGTAATACTGCACGACCTTCGGAGTACAGTATCAATCCGAAAGAAAAAAAACGAGTTCATATTTCCCATACAAATGCTGTAACCTTTTTATTTTATACTCATTTCGTTTGCCTACCTAAGACTTAACAATAAAAGAATACACTATAAGTAATTCAATTTATGCTGTATTTCAAAATAAATACGTAACCGTAGATTCATCAATTATTAATAACAATATTAATTCGCGCATAGCACCGTTCAGCGACCTTTGAACTTCGTCATGCGCTCGACATTAGTTTTTCTTAAAAAATCTCGTTTTCGTGTACTTAAAATTGAAATTTAGAGTCATATTTTGAATGAATGCGCATTGAGTAAAAACTTTTCCAGTGGGTTTGGAACGGATGGATTCTACTTCTCTGTCGATCCAACTAAATTCTGCTTGTCTGCTTATGATGCACTTGATTTATTGGGTCAATAACGTACGATGTACACATGTGATTTGAGCAGTTGAATCAACTGAACCCGTGTTCTGTCATTGTTTGGAATCACAATATGGGGAAAATATAAATTCTATTAATTAAAATTATCAAAAAGACGCTATGGAAAATCACATTCATTTTGTTTTGAGTGCAGTAAGGAGAATGAGATTTCATTTGGGAATGTAGTCGAAACTACAATACAGTTTCGGTGTATCTCAGGTTTTCCATGACATAGGTCATGTCATTCGAATTTGCAGAACTAAAAAAATACATTTTGAGGAAATTCATGGAGCATAAATGATAGTATATTTATTACCATTCTTATTACCAGCTAAAGAAGAGATGTTTATGCCCTGTTACTTGCATTCTCGCTGTTGGAGGGACCCCAGCAACGACATGTATCATATAGTTTAGGTCTTCTATCGCTAGCCTCACATTGTATCAAAATAGTTACAAGAGGTAAACTTACAAAGCAGCCGTTTTGTGATAGTCCATTTAGCCAGTGGAAATAATACTTTTTCGTCGTCTTGGCTCTGGGGTTCTTAGTTCCCTACTAAAACCTTCGGTTGCATTTTTTACTCTAATTTAGTGTTTTGACTGACTTATAAAATGGTACGCATCTGAGTAGATATGCGATAGCCCTTGGCCTCAATATGCTTTTGTGTACTATTTTTATAGACCCTAGAAAGTACTGGGCATAGTCTGAAACATTCTATTTGCAAAACATTATGAATATTTCCCCTAAATAACTGCATAAATGATCAGAATGGCATTTTCAATTACCACGTCTATCACGTTTCTTGTTGACATTGCGAATATCACGTTCATTTTGTTGGCGCGTTTGAACGTTTAATTGTTCACTCAATGAATTTGTCCACATCATTGACTTTATTATCTTTACTTTGAAATGGAAGAAACAGCTTGTTCAGTTCATCTGCAAAGAAATCTAATAAACCAAAAGCTAAAGCATGTACTTATATGAGCTTACTTACATTTTTACTTATATGAGCGAACATTTTTTGTTTACAAAGTATTTCTCTGTACACTATACTGTTTGAGACACACGTCTCGTGCAGCACATAGTCGTATGGTGTGGAAAAATAATGCACGATTCTGACAATGTAATGTTAACAGAGAAAAAAATGAGCATATATATATATATATATATATATATATATATATATATATATATATATATATATATATATATATATATATATATATATATATAATTTATATTCGTTTATCATGTATGTTCATCTATTAAAGAAAAAAGTTATTGCTTTCTGCCAGAAACGATTGAAGAACCTAAAATTTTCCGTCCTGCTGTCGGCTTACTTGCAGGTTTCCTTGTAATTAGTGTACTTCTGAATTTCTCTCTAATCCGAAGGAGCAGCAGGTAAAATAAGGAAAACAGTTGTATTCACTGTGTACAATTTAACAGATGGGTTGTTTCAAATTATGGCTGAATGGGATGACCTGTTCATTTAAACTTGCTGGGGATATTAATTAGACTCTGGTCAAATAAATAAAATATGCACTGCAATGCAGGAAAGAATATATTATTCACCTTCATTATGTGCAATCCATGAAGGATATCGTACTTATCACCAAACTCTTTAAGATATATGCTTAATGAAGGATGGAACGGAAGCAATATAATGGACTACATAATGTAAATTTGTCGTCATAGCTATGTCACATATTATAATCAGTAACTCGTCTTGTTGACGCAAAATAGATAGTCCTCATCACGCATGCTATACACATATCTCATTATAACGAAGGAACCGCAATGCGTCTATTTTAATTAAGACAGCCTAAAATATATTGATGTAGTCACCGTGTAACGATCTGAAAATAACTATTGAGGTTATTAAGTCGGTTTTGTCTTATCATTTTAATATTTATTTGTTTCTACACCTGAGATTAATATTTTGATGGTATACTCAGAACAAACGCATTTAAAGCATTACAACAGAAAGTTTGACAGTATGACTACTTGCTAACTTTATAACATACGACCTGGTATGTCTAGCAATGAGATTTTATGGCATTAAGTCTGAATCACTTTCATACGATACTCTCTTAAAAGTCCAACTACAAAATGAACAGACCCAGATTTGCCGTCGCATCATGCGCCGGTCGATCTAGTACTGTGTGGTTTGTCAGGAGCAATCACTATAGACCCTAATCTGCAGGCTCCTCATGTTACGGTAGATCAGGATCTTTGTTGTTTGCAGTTTGACTCGACTTATAAGCGAGCATATACGGTAACTGAAAGCTTTGAACTAATCGCGAAGGCTGCAGATTAACAAACACGGGGACGGGGATTCGATTATGTCGTTCCTCTGTATTAGAAACTTCTGAGTAACTTTATTATGAAACGTTATACAGTATGTATATATGTGGGTATTTGAGAGAAGAAGAAGAAGGAGAAGTACTGTTGATTGAAGTTACGTTTCAACTTAAGGTTGAGAGGTAAAAAAAAAACATTAAGTAGAGTTTATAATTTAATAAGGCTTCCTTCTTGCATTACTCTTCTCTAATGTTAACAAATATCAAACCCCATCTTTGTCAGAATGCAAAAGAAGAACAAGAAAGAACAACCACATGCAAATCCAAAGACAAATGAAGACGAAATATAGAATATTACAATACGTGCGTTAAGAATAACAACAAAGTCATAAACATGCCCGAATCATTATGTACCATCTCCACCCAGACTGCCTCGAATGAATCACGGAGTGAGGAACATGGATACACGACACTGATTTTCTTGGAAAGGAATGAACATGAGTACTCAGACCTGAAAAGAGTTTGAATCCCAGGTCTATATGAATATAAGGTCATAAAACAACATATGTCAAATGCCAGTATGATAAACAATATAATGAAAATATGTAGGTTCAATATAATTTTCTTTATTTTGACTGAGATTATAAAATTATAAGTAACCGCAGTTAGAGACCTGTCTTTATGTTTGACTACATAAACAGAATATAAAGAACGGAACCTAGAGTATGTACTGTTTGTATTTGCATCTCCGTTTATGGATTCAATATATTTTACGGATCTTTTGCTTGTGGTGAATCAATATTGGGATGATATGTCTATAAACAAGTAATTAGTAAATGAGTAGCTACATTCGCCATATTTAGATGTAGTCACGGAACAAGACGGCAACCTGTGTTTTCTTAGTAAATCGACCCCTCCAATGTAAATTGTAAGCTTTTAGAAATTAAAGATTAAAATATATTAAGTATAGAATTTGTTGCCTGCTTTATACAACGTGTCATAAAATATCCATCATTGACTAAGAAGATATAAGATACTCATGCGAAGTGAAAACTAGAAACAATAACAGGTATGCGAAGTTAGTCGCGTGAATCGTTGAACATGACATCTTTAGCTTGATTACACAATTACAGAAGAGTGTGTCGAATCCTTTCGTTACTGTGTCTGCTATCTTAGGGAAATAGACAAAGACAGACAAACACTTCCTATTTGGTTCTCATCATTTCTTGTCATGATAAGAACTCTATAATTACGTATTTTCCCCCATCTTTAGCTGCATCTTGATCCTTGGCTTGTTACAATATCAGCTTCCTAAGTCACTTTTTCTGAAGCATAATACAAGTTTCAAACAAACGTTCTTAATGGTGTTAGTTTCAATAGTGAATGGAACTATTGACAGAATAAGATTAATCTTCTATTTTAAAATATTGAATTCTGATGACAGTGACATTAAAACTAATATGCTATAAGTACAGTAATATTGATATAATTTGCTTAGTTCACCTGACAAATGTGTTTAAGGTGTGTAAATTTGAGAATCAACCATTAACTGAATGTTTTTCTACTTTATACAGCATGCAATTGCATTTGAGGTTTTCTATTGAAATAAACCAGTCACTTGCAGTGAGCTAAGTTGGCATAGCCAAAAGTTTGCTAGGTTTCAAGTTTGATAGTACCAGAACTTTTGGCTAGGCCTTTCTAGTTCAGGACCTTATCCATCATTTGGGTAAAATCCAAAACTGAACTTTGGAGCTGTAAGAATTGGTGTACTCTTAGATATGGCCTTTAACTTATCAAAGGCCTCCTGATAATTTTCAGACCTCCAAGTTTTCTTGTTCAATAAATTTGTCAGGGGTTCAGCAGTTATGGGAAATGTGTGAGTGTGATGTGATTTAGATTTTTAACGTAGCTTTAACAATTTTTCAGTCATATCGCTACAATGTCTGCAGTGTGACAGTTTATAGAGATGTTTAGCATTGGGGCATCATGCCACATACATTTACCATCATGTCCCACCCAGTCACATTATCTGATACCTAGCCGACTGGTCCTAACACTAACCTCTTAATGCTGAGCGCCTAGCGAGGCAGCTGTTAGTACCATTGTTAAATGTCTTTGGTATGACTAGGCCGGGATTTGAAACCGCCCGCATCCGAGGCGGACGCTCCACGACTAGGCCACTGAAGAGGTCCAATTATGGGAAAATTGGAACAAAATTTCCGATAGTATCTAGCCTTATCCAAAAATCGCATCAGTTGCTTCTTACTGATAGTCCCACGATATGCCCTAGATATGTTACACAAGCACGGCAAAACTCACTTTTAGATAAATTAATAGTCAAATTTGAATCAGTGAGTCTGTCAAAGAATTTCCGAATTGTCGCTGAATGATCTTTCCAGGTGTCGTTATAGATGATGACGTCATTGATGTAAGAATCACAATTATCTAGACCAGATGTAATCATGTTCATTAAACGTTGAAACATACCAGATGAACCTTTCATCCCAAACGGCATCACTTTATATTGATAAAGTCCATCTAAAAGTCATGAATGCCTAAATTTCCTTCGCCCGTTCCGTCAGTGGAATTTGCCAAATCCTTTTAGAAGGTCAGATTTGGTGACATACTTTGCATTTCCAATTTTATCAATGCAGTCATCGATTCTTGGCAATGTTTTAGTCACAATGCTCACCTTACTATAATGCGGAAAGTATTATCTAGTTTCAAAACAAATATGCATGGTGAACTCCGTTCAGGATTACTCGGTTCTATGAAATCAAATACTGAAGTTCAATTATTCTTGTTTGAGAGGGTTCATCCTGCACGGATGTTGTTTCACAGGTGTGGAATACAATTTCAGCGTTATGGAAGATTTCATTTATTCTTTAAGGAACATCTGGAAACAAGTGCTCATATTCAAGTAATAGCTGTTTTAGTTCATTCTTTTATTGTTGCTGCAAATGTGAAAGTTTCTGGTCCAGATTATTCATATTTTCTGAATTCTGAAGATGTGTTCCTCCAAAGTCAATACACGCCAATTTCATTCCATCGTTTAAATCCTCACTATGTGGTACAGGAACAACTAAATTAATTGCATCATTAACCGGGCTATCTTTATAACATACTGTTTTTCCTTTAATACATTTACATTCCGGGAGTACTATTATAATGCTTTAAATCGCTCATTTTCTTCTTTACTTTGTAAAGGCCATGATACCTAATCTGAAGAACATTTTGAAGAATGGTCAAGAGAGACTGAATTCTATCACCAGACTGAAAAATTCTCTCCATTGTAGTTCTGTCGAACCATAATGTCACTTTTGACTTGAATTGCTAGATGCCGAATTCAATCATAGCTGGCTGGAGAAGTCAAGATATAAAATTTGACCCTTGATCAGACTGAGCAAATTTGGGAAGGCCAAAATGAGTAAAAAGCTTTATCAAAGCTTTTACTGTTATTTTAGTTTTAATATTCCTCGAAGGAATTGCCTCTGGGAATTTTGTAGACGCATACATTATGGTCAGCAAGCATTGGTTACCCGATGTGGTCTTAAGTAAGGACCGACACAATCTGCCATTATTATGCTAAACGGTTCGTCAAATGCAGGAATAAGTTGCAGATGAGCATTAGGTATCTTATGATTTGGGTTTTCCTACCATTTGATAAGAGTGACAAGATCTGCAGTATTTACAAACATCATTTTTAATTTTTGGCTAATAAAATGGTTCAAGATCTTGTGATAAGTCTTATTGATCCCTAAATGACCAGCCAAAGGAGTTTCATGGGCCAGACTAAGAATTTCCTGTCTGTACGATTTTTGAACTACAATCTGATAGTTCACTGACCACTTATCACCTGCAGGAACCTCATGAAGTCTCCATTTTCTAGTAAGAACCCCATTTTTAACAAAACAACAAACAGGTACTTCAGTGGCTTCAGTTTCACTAATGGCCCTCTGAAACAAACAAGAGATCTCATGATCTTTTTCCTGTTCGACGACAAGTGACTGTCTTTTGTTACCCTGATTAAAATAAAGAGAATGAGTAGTTAAAAGAGGATCACTGTGATCAATATCTTCTGATTGATTCAAACAAGGAGTAAAAGTGACCTCTTAAAAACCTGACTAATACATGTACCAGCTAAAGGAATACTTTCCTGATCAACATCATTCTCAAGAGCTTTCTTTGCCATAGCTCTAGTAACTGCACAAGCTGGGTATAAATCAGGGATTTCTTTTTCAATAGAATCGACTTTCTGATCCAAACATAGCTTGTCAGTTACAAGTGGATTAACCACAACCTTATCTCCAGCTAGGTCATCGCCTAGTAATAAATGAATGCCCTCAATGGGTAAAGAAAACACTTTTCCGAATGTCACAGGTCCTGAGACTAAGTCCGATGACAAATGTAGACAATGGAGAGCAGCATTAACAAAGCCGCACTCTTCTTCCTGAATAAGAACACTTTCATTAGAAGAAGACTTCTCAGAAAAAGGAAAAGTACCTGATAACAAAAGACTCTGAGAAGCTCCTGTGTACCTTAAAATTTTAATAGCGAGAGGCCTGGCTGAATCAGTCATGAGTGATATAGAACCCTTCGACATGAATGGTTCATAATTCTCCATAATAAAATCAGACTGGGGTTTATTAGACCCAACAAATGTATTGCTTTCAATACATGACCGTGACATTGACCTCTTAGAATTAAGAGCATTTGGAATAGGTCTGTCTTGATTCTGAGGCTTATCTTTCAATTTGAAGCAATCAGAAATAACGTGTTCTTTCTTCTTGCAATAAGTACACCTAGGAAGAAATAAGGATTTCTGATTAGTCTTATTAGAAACTTGATTTTTAAAAGTTGTGCCAGACTGAAATTTAGAAGGGCTCGTATTAAGCTGAAATAATTGTTACCAGACGAATGCTGAGTGGAAGACTTACAAAAGAAACTTTATGAGCTTAGGAATACTCATCAGCAGTACGAGCAGCATTTTGCAAGGTTTCGACCATGTGCTCATCAAGTCTTAATGTCACTATGAACACAGTCCTTGAACTCTTCAACAAATATGAGTTGCCTGAGATTTTCGTAATCTTGATCAACTTTCTTGGCTAAGCACCACCTGTCAAATAACTGCTCTTTTATTCTTGCAAATTCGACATGAGTTTGCCCTGCTTCTTTTTATAGTTCCTGAATTTTTGCTGATAAGCCTCGGGGACTAGCTCGTAACCCTTTAAGATGCATTCCTTAACCAGATCATATTCGGTGCTTTGCTGTGCTGACAGGGAAGCAAAGATGTCTCGGGCTTTGCCAAATAGTGCACTCTGTAATAATAGAATTCAGTGCTCTCCTGGCCATTTCAAAGTTTCAGCAATTTTTTTCAAAATGAGGAAAATATTTATCTGCTTCTTTTTTCTCTAAAAGGGGGTACGAACATAATATTCCTAACATCAAACTTGAATTTGTGTGTATAGTGAGGATGTGCTGTTCACTTGCCAGCTCAGATTCTTTTGATCTAAATTGATAGTCCCATTCTTCCTTTTCTCTTTGCATTTGCATTTGTTTCTCCTCATTCTCTTCCGGTGGCCTAGCCGTTAGAGCGTCTGCCTTGGATGCGGGATGTCGCAAGTTCGAACTCCGGCCGAGTCTTACCAAAGACTTGTAACAAATGGTACTAACAGCTACCTTTCTAGGCGCTCAACATTAAGAGGTTAGTGTTAAGACTGGTCGGCCTGGTGGCAGGATAATGTGACTAGGTGGGACATCATGCTATATGTCTGCGGCAAGATGTCCCAGTACTAGACATCACTATAAACTGCCACAATGCAGACATAGTAGCGATATGACTGAAAAATTGTTAAAGCTACGTTAAAAATCCATATCACACACACACACACACACACACACACACACACACACATTCATTCTCCAATTTCATTTTCTTTTCTTCTTTCTGTAATCTCTCTCTCTCTCTCTCTCTCTCTCTCTCTCTCTCTCTCTCTCTCTCTCTCTCTCTCTCTCTCTCCAATTGCATTTGCATTTGTTTCTCTTTCCTGTATCTCCAATTGCATTTGTTTTTCTTTCTGTAACTGCATTTGTGAGTCTCTCTCTCTCTCTCTCTCTCTCTCTCTCTCTCTCTCTCTCTCTCTCTCTCTCTCTCCTCCTTATCTAACTGCATCTGTCTTTCTTGAAACTCAAGCTGTCTAACTGGATTTCATTTTTGTATTTTTTATTTTAATTCTATAACTTGTAAATTAGAGTCAAATCCAAAGCACTTTTATCTCAAACATTCTTTTTTCACCGAATATTGGACCAAATTATTTGTTATTTCTTGCTTCGTTAAAGATAAATATTTTCCTCAGAAAGATCATATTTTCATGCACAATGAAACAATTCATCCTTTTGCAAGGAGTCTCACTGTTCCTAGGTAGGATTTGAAACGAAGATCTCCATTTTAGATGACATTGAAAAAAGCTTGTTGGTTTCACTAAAGATTTCTAAAATGTGAAATAATACCTGGGATTAAGAAAGTTCCAAAACAAGGTGAATCAAAATTTCAATAACGAACTTTTCTTAAATATTTTGGAGAAATTCGTATACCATGGACGAGCTCGAAATTTTCTATTACGAGTCTATGCTCTTAAAATAAGTAACAGAAAAGAGTGAAACTCAGCAAGCTCTGTCAAATTCAGCAAATAATTTATTTCCCTAGAATACAAAGTAAAACTGAGAAAAACGAACTTACGGTATTGCGAATTAAATCCAAATTAATCCCTGATATACAAACACAAGTCCTAATAATTTAAAGTCCTAAATAAAATTCGATTTCAGCGATATTTCTAAAATTGTTGGGCTACATTAAAAATCCAAAACACACATACAAAACACATACATAATCCACCAATATATGAGCTAAGTACAGACATATCATCCGCAAAACTGAAATTATTGTAAAATAAACCGCTGATCTTGCATCCAATATAAGACCTAGAAGAACTATTCAAATGACGATTAAGGTCAACATATATACAGTAACCAAACATGGTGGGGGACGCACACCTTTAGTCACGGAAAGACATGGAAATTATGTGAATCAATTAAAAGGAAAACTAACAACATACAATGGAACATTTCTATCGATGAGTTTTCTGAACAGGGTCCAGTCAATGATTCGGTCAAAAACCTTCTCAACATTTAAGAAACATACCTAAACTGGACTGACATAATCAATTAATGACTTACTTGAAAGGCAGTCCGGCATGCATCAGAGACAGTAGTCGCCTAAAGTCCAGCTGATTTTCTGTGATATCATTTTCATATCTTCGGAGCTAAATTATTTTAAATGCTGTAGATATCGCAGTAACCGTTGCAATAGGTCGAAAACTGTTTTTCTTTCATATCAGTCGTAGACTTGATTATTGGCATTATAGTTATTCTAGTGAAGTCAATAAAGCGACACACAAGCATGCTATTAAAGCAAAACATAAGTTGCATACAGAATGTTTTAACAGAATAGCGTATCAGGCGTTCCACTTGAAGAGAATAACTACCCACGGTACGACCACTTTATAACTTAGCAATATTATAATTAATCCAATATTTAGCCACATTTCAGCAATGTCTTTCTGGCCTGCAACGTTACCCAGGGAACTGACCATGATAGAGCACTTTCTATTCTCCTGGCAAACATCTTTCCAAAATGAAGAAAAGTCTTTTTGTTATGCATATCTATATTATGTGTTAACTTTTGTCCATGATTGTAGATTTTAAAGGTACTTTGTAAACAACTTATTGCATAGATAACTTTTGACCATTGTTGTTCCTTGTACTTTAACATAATATTTTGTAAACATGTTTACATGGCCATTTTGCCTTAGAAAGTTCTGGAAGTGGTTCGTATAATAAAAGTTATGCATCCTGTTTTAATATCAGTCTTTTTTGTTCAGATATAATTTGAGAGGAAATATTTATTTAATTATTCATTGTAATTACAAAGTTCTCATTGATATTTTTGATTAAAACTTTATTTGGGGATTATTGTTGATTCATTCAAGGACATTGTGGATTATATTAGTGAGATACATTGAGACTATTAGCATATTTAAGACTATAATATAATATTAAGGCATACTTAAACTGCGCCCGAAATTTCCTCACCATTGCACATAGACAACCATGCCTAGACACACCATTATTTTACAAATAAAACATAAAGCGTTCTAACTCTAGATTGGAGATCATGTGCAAGTAAATCGAATATTTTCACCTACCCGAATTTAATTCTTATCCGTTTTCTAAAGTTATGATCTAACATACCTTACGATGAATGCATCTTTGTAATGGCGTGTATATTGATATCTAGCTGAAACTTGCATTTGTCATTAAACACTGTTTTGCAATATTTCAGCATCATTTCGTTTGAACTTTGATATTGATGAGAAATAGTCCGAGTTTCATTGTCAGCAGTTTACATCGTTTCTTAGTAAACTTATAACCCATGATTGTCAGACCACCTATAAAATTTGGAATGTAGTTTGATATTATTGAGGCCTCAGTTGAATGTTCAAGATCATTATTTCGCAGAGTTATAGCCTGCAATGTATGGACCCGTCGGTGTGCATATCCACACAATAATTATTTTTTATTTCGCTCCGGGGTTACGGGGCAACGCTGAAAGGCAAGGGCGGCACATACAACAGTTGTTTCCTCTTCATCTCTCATATTGTAGAGAAAATTAACATCCGATTACATGTCTTTCGGCTACTTAAATTGGCATATATTGTTTTATCACTATTAGCAAAACCGGATTACATTATTAGCTTATCGTTTTTAATTTACCAAGTGATCAGGAAAAAATATCAGACAGTGTTTGCAAATGTCTGAGAGATGCACATCACAGGTAAGGCCGTGCTGTGTAATATCAAACCTTATCCTTTTCTGACTTCCGACATTCAGATTAAAAGAAGTGGAGATTCGTTACATTTCTTTCAACATGCACATCTCATATTTTATAAAAGGTTTTTAACAGTGGGAAAAAACCAGGCAAGACCTTCTCCAAAAATTGATAATACATTACAATAGAGCGGAACCTTTATTAAGATATGCTGCCTGACATTGACAAGATTTTGATGAGTTACAATATTGAAATAAGTTTCAAAGTAGAGGGAGGAATGACCCATCCTCTATGTTGTCGAGTTATGTCTCGGCGTGTTGAGGCATTCTGACAGATTTCCTCAATCGTGAAAGAATGAGGAAGAGGTGATATTTGAGTCCCTGAGATCTTTCCGAAAATATAGAGTCCTCTTAAACTGTGTGCTTTATGTTTTCGGGCACAAACCCACGGGTAAGAGGGTGCAAACTTTGTTTACTGCCCTGGAAATGACCAGATCTACTCAACATAACATCTAAGAAGATCTATATGGCCTGATAGAAGGCGCTAATGGACCTGCTTCCCATCAAACTCGTTAGAGTCAACGATGATAGATAGGGCCATCGTGTAGTACGTTCCGAACAGGAGAGTAGATGGGCATAACAAAGTCCAGGGTAAGAGGGAATAAACATTGCTTACCACCTTATCAAAGGACTATATTTTCTCCACCTCATCCATCTGAGAGGAACTAGTGGGCCTGATAGAAGGCGCCAATGGACTTGATTCCACACCGAACTCATTAGAGTCAACGACGATAGATATGGCATCATCATTGTGTAGTATACTCCGAAAAGGAGTGGCAGGGCATCACTATGTCCCTTAGAGGCTAAGCATCGCCGCCCGTAGCTCATCGTGGTGAGTAGAGGCTCCATGTGTACATGAAGTTCCAGTGAGAAGAGGAGGCCGCTCGTCTTTTTTGAATGGTATAGATGATGCTACGCCTTTATCCTTCCTTGCTGATGCAGTTGAAGAGGGGATGGAGATACACGAGCCACAATAACTTCTCTACTCTGCATCAGGATTCAGTGGTGCATGGAAACATAAAGGACCAATTCCACTCAGGTGGAGGGCCCAACATCGCAGAAGAATTCATAGGGATACTATGGAAGGAGTTACCTATCCAATACCATTCCCTACCGGTGAATAGTCAAAGATCAATATGAGGTAGTTGGTGGCTTGTAACAGGTGAGCGTACCAGCTAATATGTCAACGGGATTAACTGGCCGGTGACTGGTGACTGGTTACCTGAACGATCTGGCTGGTGGCCTTTGAATTGTATAAAATGCAGATCTCATGTTCGTATTATTCATGACATTCGAGGTTATCTCAGTCTACCAGAGGACTATATCATTTACCATTTACTACTATAGATGTGTAAATATTATTTTCTTTCATATTTTTGCCAGGAGATTAATTAGAAACAGCAAGGACGCTTGCTTACCTCCTATAACGTCAATATAAGTGGTTATTCGCTTTTGACCTGGTACAGTAGTAATACTTAAAAATAATATTTATGAAGTGAGACCATAAAAGGAAAACTTATGTACATAGCAGTGCTGAGAAAGATTAGGTTAGCTTTTTGCATGAGCTGGACTATAGAGACTTAGCTAAATTTTGGCAACGATTCTGGGCAATAACAATTTATTGCACGTATTGTTTCAGGTTTTGTTCATGAGCTGAGTGTTTTGCCATAAATGATAAGATAATGAATGAAGATAATCGGATACTGCCAGTATCTGGTATCGGACGATGAATTGTACGATGATTTTACATATCCCCTTAACATCTCTACCTTTCTAGTCGCATACATAAATTCTACACCTATGTCTCAAAAACGATATCAAGAAAGTCAGTTTCATTTTCTAGTGAACCACTTATTGGGCCATGTTATAAATCAACCAGTTAGTTATGAAAGGACTCCAAGTTTTAGGAATTCTCCATGAAGAAATACAAATAGTTGTTGTTCACATATTTGGAACTTTCAGGGAACAACTTAACTGTTTTTTAAGACAAAAAAAAAATAAAAAAAAAAAAAAATTGTTTCTTTGAAATAAACATTTATCTTCCCCTCCAGAATAAGCTTTCTCGTGGCAAAAATGATGTCCTGGATAGTGCAGCTGTCTTCAGTTAACATGTAGGTGCGGCGTTTGCTTAATCTGTTGTCATCAAAAGGTCAGAGTTAGATCGTAGTTTGGCTCCTTCATCTGGAGTGTAAATTCTCTAGACTATCATCGTTATGCGTGATAATTAGTATATGGGGTTTACAGCAGTGTTTCATACAAACAGTACTAAACTATACAACGGCTTCCAGGAATCAATGTAAGAAAACCTTGACAATTGAAAAACTGTAAGATCAACAACAACAACAAAAAACTGCATTTGAGAAACTGTGTGCGTACTAAACCATGTTTGTTCAATCCCAGTACGAGTGTTTTGTGTGTGAATGAAACGATATAATCAGTCATTTATAGTTCCTATAAATACATAAATACGTACCAGGGGCATTAAAAAAAGGTTCAAGGTATTAGCATCGTGTGCAATAAAGTTTTATACTAATAGTTGCTGGTTGAAGTCATACACTCTGCAATAAAGTTCTCTTGACGCGATACTTTAGAGCGAATATGCAACCCTTTTGAGCGAAGAACGAAAAGAAAACATACACCTGAGTGATAAAATTGAATCTACATCTTGTACCCATTTGTATTTAGAATATTTCAATTTAACTGCATAATTGTGGTTAATTAGCTTTGTCGTTGTCGGAGACAAAATGAACCAATCAATTTCAGTAATCTTCCATGTTATCAGACTCATAGTAACTTAAAAAAAAAAAAAACTCTGACAAACAAAATCAAAACATTAATAATTATAGTAATGATCATTCTCCAGTTGTTTCGTCTACTTCTTATTGCCACCTTTCTTTTCTTCTTTGACTTGCACTTTTCCTCCTTCTACGCTTCTTCTTCGTTGTCGTCTATTTGTATGGTCCACAAAGACAAGACATCTCCAAGAAAAGACAAATTTTAGCTTTTATTTTGATGTCACATGAATAAGCACAACGTCAACTTGCAATCCAATACTTCCCGCCTCCACACATCACCAACCACCCCCTCTCCGCTCAACCTACCACCACCTCCTCCCCCTCCCCATTTTATGATGGGGATATTCACTGAGTATCAACTCATTGTTGCTAGATTGTGGAACAGAATCGAAAAACTAAAAAGACTGAAAAGCTGCGTTTCCTTTTCTAAATCCCAGATCTTATCGTTAAGCTGGTTTAATTAATTGCTATTAACATCGAAATGATTAATCTGTCTTGTTATCTATTTTAAAAATGTTCAAAACAGTTCACAAACGGAGTAGTATACAATGGACACAACCCCATTTTGGAAAGTTTGAATGTATGTATGTATATATATATATATATATATATATATATCTTTCATATATATATATATATAGAGAGAGAGAGAGAGAGAGAGAGAGAGATTATAGTTTTGTCTTAATTCATCAACAATAATCAAGCTTCCTGATAAAGTAATATTTGTATATTTACCTAAAACAGTGCACGTTTATACTTATTATGTGTAGCGTGTCAATTTAGATACATGCCTTTTGATAAGGTTACAAAGTTATACATTTAAGAAGAGAGTGGGGTTTTAAGTAAACAATTATGCTAAGTACACACAGATTTCCTTGGATAGAAAACTATTTCCTTAATATGTGTCAATGCATCAACCGTTACATTATAAGGAATACACAGACGAGTCTTGTCCACCCGAAAACAACATTAACCCTGACCTGCCGTCAGTGGCAGATCTGCCTGTGCACTTTACAATTTTTGAACTGGATATATAAACGTGTAGATACGGCTAGCAGAATATTTACAAGCATCCAAAGGAGCAGCAGGCAGGGTGAACAGACCACTTGTCTGAATTGTCATTTGTCTAAAAAAATAACTGTTCCTACGTAGGCTGAACAAAATAATGTCAAATAATTATAAACCGAACCTTCTAACAGAGACTATTTCCGTATTGTTGAAAACGGATAATAAATAGTTTTGGTTAGCTCATTTTTGTTATTTTATCTTTGATTCTTTGTTTTATTTTATAGTGCGTTTAGTTTACTCGCCGGGTCAATTAATTTTGGTTGTTTTTCACCCTGCCTGCTGCTATAATTAACCAAAGATTTTATCCAGACCTATACGATATCTGGATCTTGGGTCATGTAAATTTATTGTAATAAATCCGAACGGAACAGCTTGTGCTTTTGAAAATAAATTTTTAAATTTGATCATATCCATATCCCCTGAACACCAAGTATAATAAATATTCTGTAAAGTATAATTATCTACTCCATTAAACACGACTAAAATATTGCAGTTATCTCTGATCACTTTTGGAATTTGTGTATATCGCTGAGTAACATAAATAACGTCAGTATTTTTATGTCTACCTCGAGAAAATATTCTAGCTGGATTTGATTGTCTGTCCAGCATAACATCATCATATACTACGAGGTTATTAATAAATCCATCTAGGTCATCTACAGATGGGGCTTCATCAATATCGGTAATAAAGTCAATAACATCATTACCGTCTTCATTCAGCAATTTTGCATTTTCATTAAAATCTTTAAGTACTTCATAACACCGTTGATCATCTACAGATGGTGCTACCAAATATAATTTCTCCCACTTGAGCCATCGCATTATCAGATTAAGTAATAATTGTGTCTTACCAGATCCAGATGGGTCTATTATAATCATTCTGATAGAATTCGGTAGCGCTGGATGGTGTTTTACTGGTTCCTGTTTTTGTGTCGCCGAAAAGTCAATTATATCCATATAGTAAATAATATGAGTCTATATTGTGTTCTGTGTAAAATGCCTACACCCACTGCTGAATTAACAACGATAACAACGAAGATTAAACGACGTGCATTAACAGGCAAATGTGTAAAATGTGGCACGAAGAAATACAAATTTGTCTCCATGACTAAGTCAGGAACAAAGACAGGTGGAGATATCGCCGCTTCATTAAGGAAATTACCAGGAACTCCATGGGCTAAATACCCCGGTGAGAAACCTCTTCCTGGATATAATTATTGTGGTCCTGGAACTCGACTTGATATACGACTTGATGATCAAGATCAGCCAAGACCAGAAGAGTATCCAATAAATAAGATTGATCAAGCGTGTCATGTTCATGATGTTGCGTATAAAAGTAAAGATTTACAACAACGGCATCTCGCAGATGTAAAATTGATTCACGCATTAAATTCTATACCCAATAAATCTGTCAGAGAAAAACTCGCTAGTTTTCTAGTAAAAACTGCCATGAAAGGTAAAATAATGTTAGGGGCTGGTAATTAATTATATAACTATTATAATGGAATCCATTTAGTATAGCCCAAGAGGATATTGGAGGGGCAGAGCAGCGATTAGTAAACTTGCTGAAGCAGCAAAAGTCTCACGTTCTGTTGCTGCAACGTGGTTAGCACGACAGGCAATATGGCAAATTTATCTACCACTACCTAAAAAAAATTCAGTACGCACATTTTGATGTCAGCGTCCCTAATGAAGTTCATCAAGCAGATATTTTATTTTTACCACATGACACCATTAAAATTGGTAGACGTCAATCACGCAAGTACAAATACGCATTAACTGTCGTTGATGTTGCAAGTAGATATAAAGAAGCGGAACCATTATCAACAAAGACAGTATCTGAAGTTGCATCTGCGTTTGAGCCAATTTATCAACGTGGTAGTCTACGATGGCCACAGCTATTACAGGTTGATCCTGGCAAAGAATTTCTTGGTGCAGTATTATCGTTGATGAAAAAACATAATGTTAAAATCAGACGAGGACACACTGAAATTCATCGAGATCAGGCAATCGTTGAACGATTTAATCGAACACTTGCTGAGCGGTTATTTGGATACCAATATGCAAAGGAAATATCTACTGACTTTAAGTCCGGTGAGAGATCTCGTGAATGGGTTGCAAGATTACCAGGTGTGATAGCTGCATTAAATAACGAAATTACTCGTTCAACTTCCATGAAACCTTCTAATGCGATTACAAAAAAATATATACAAATACAACGCCGTGAATCTTCCTCTCAACCAGTATTAGGTAATGTTATCGTAAGGTATTTATATGAACCTGGTGAACTTGAAGGTGGTAAAAAAATAGCAACTGATCCTATCTGGAGCGTGGCTACTCATACAATTTCTAGCGTGGTTAGATCCACGGGCAGACCTGCAATCTACAGACTAGATTCTACTGCTCCTCAACGTGGATTTGTACGTGAACAATTACAAGTACTTCCTAAAGACACTCAATTGCCACCACATACAATTACATAACCAGAACCTCTACGTCGATTACATTCAAGACAGGTTAGCATCACATTATTACGTGTATGACCAAGATCACTATTAATTCTGTCTACGGTAAATTGTCTTGGATTATTATTCGAATATTGCCATAACATATTACAGTTACAGCTTGCACAATGATTATTCTGTCGTTGCTTTAGTGTTATAATAAATTCAGTATCAATATTAAAGTCACGATTACTTTTTTTTTGTCACATTGCTTATAACCAGATAGTTTTTTTCTTATTACGTCATTGCTAACAGTCTGATCATTATTTTCTGTAAAATTCATAATAACCCTATGTAGTTGATATATTCCTCTGACTAGAGAAACTGCGAGATAGACTAAATTTGACCATTCGATCCGATCATCTATAATCCAGATATTTGTATCAGAATTAGTTAATCCCTGTGACGAATGAATCGTTATAGCGTATCCTAACGTCCACGGTGATTTATTCATACTCAGTGCATTCTCAACAACATTAATATCGACTAAAATAATATCATTCAAGACAAGATTCTGTATTCCACCACCAGGAATTTCAACATCAATATTCTGTCGTCGAGTATCTGCTGGGCAATGACATAATGGTACAGGCAGATTTGAAAACTTTTCTTTATGTAACAGAAATAATTTCTCCTGTAGTTCATCACGAACTATCTTTCTACTTGCGACTATTAAATCAGCAGGTCTCCATAAATTCAAAAACTCATTCATTGTAGTCTCTGGAATTACTCCTCGCATTATTTCACATTGTATTTTATCTGGCTGTAGTCTGATTAATCTTTTAAGTTCTTTCAGCGGTTCATCAATAGCTCTATGATCATCATTTATTTCTTTATAATAATCTACGTTATTCTTCAGCCATTCATGTGGGGACTGACCAACAAAAGGTGGTGGTTGACCATGATCGCCACACATAATTACAGCAGTATTCTTTGTTAATAACCAATCAAGAAATGTTTTTAATATTTCTAACGACACCGTGTTTATCTCGTCCCATATAATATATTTAGGTATATATTTCTCACCCATTCGTTCAGGAGTCCATGTGTCTCCGCACCATCTAAAGAAACTATGATATGTACATGATTTTACTTCTCGTTCTTTTATTTCCCTGGCTAATTTATGTGTAGGTGTCAAAACAATTATATCTGAATTATTATTCATGAATAATTTAATCACACGCGTTGTTTTACCTGAACCACCCCATCCGTTAAGATAAACAGTCTTATGTCTAGCCACAGGATCATATACAGATGGTGCTGATGACTTTGATACTTGATTATTATTTTTGTAATATATTTCCTTAATTTCAACGTCGGCAGATTCAGAATAGCTAAGTATATTTTCTTGTTTTATTCTCCATGATCCCCATTCACCATTACCAAGTAGCGGTTTTAATAAATCCGTATATTTTGTATTTATGTAGAACGAATCCATGGCGACTCTGACAGCGTAACGAGAAAATCTATTTATCATAGACGGTAGATTTATAGAAACATATGCCAACATCGATGATCTTAAATGAGTAAATTGCGGTGAGTCACCATCAAGATAGCTCACAATTGTACCTAGTTTGGTTTCGTCTGATAAATAAGCATTACTCCGATTTATAAATGAGTTTTTTTTTCGTTGTATCAGCGATTATAAAATCGAGTTCAGCATCGTCCATAATCAATCTTGTGCAGTGTCTTTTATGATCATATGCTCCTCCTTGAGTAAATTTACCAATTATCTTTCTACCAAGATCTTTTGCAAGTTTCTCATCGCATTTACGTATATCATTAATGTCATCTTCGTTGAGATCAGGAAATTCTTTCCTGGCATCATCAATATTAAATCTATCCGGTTCTGGTAACCAAACTTGTTTTTGTAACCGATACGATATAATTGCTTCACTCACCTTCAATAATATTAAAATTCCAACATCAAGCATATATCGTAATAGTACTATTGGAACCCAACATTTTTCTAAAAAATGTCTTCCAAACCAAACATAATTAGTCGGATGGAGATTTTCTGCAAACTTAAATGATTCTATATATGCGAATCCGGTTAAGTCAAAATCTGGTAATGGTCCGTTTATCGCCACTCTGGCCATTTCGTGTGACGGATGTCCAAATCTCTTAAAGTATTCAGAACATTCTCCGTATCCAAGAAAACTCCCAGGATAACACGCTACCATATCAACGGATATAACGTCGTTATAATCATATTTAGTATTCCATAATCCACCGTGTCCATATTCTACTCAGCTTTTATGGATATCTTCAAGAAATTCCGATCGTGTCGGTTTCCATAAATTTTTCTCCTGAGCAAAGTGAGCCGCTATAGATGGAACTGTAAAACAATTATTTAATAATTGTCTAACTTTGACATCGTCAGAAGTATATTTCAGCGCAAGATGTTCCATTTCTACATTAAGAGATTCTGTACGGTAAATATCACCATGAGGCCGTACAAACTGATCATAATAATCATATTCTGAACTTTGAAATAACCAAACAGATACAGGATCGTTTTTACTGATATTTTTGATAAAATCAAATATATGACCATCATAAAATTTAATCGTTCTGTCTCGTGGAAATATCGTTACTGCCATAGTCCATGCATGTGCATTATGATCAATAATATCTATCGAAGCTCCTCTTGATTCATATTTTGATTTATACAAAATCTCTCCTGTTAACGTCTTCACTGTTATTGGAAATTTTAATAATTTTCCTAGTTTATCAACATCTTTAATAGATGCTCCAGTATCTTTAACTGATTCTGCCCACGTATTTATCTTTTTACGTCGTAAATCTGTTAAACCATTACCACGTATCGCATTTATGAAATGTTCTGTAACTCGTTCAGCTACACAGTTTATTCTTGACTCTGACAGTCTCATTGGTTTGAGATCCCCAACGTCAGGTTTATTATTCAGCGGATATATTGCATATACAATCGCAATAACGGGATATGCGCGTTCATATAACGGTTTGTCAATACCAGTTAGTATTCCGGGTTTAGATTTATTGCTCAAAAGAACAATATTATTTCCTGACTGTATGCGGACTGGATCACGCTCGTCACGAATAATCCAAGTATCTTCTTCTATATTTACAATACATTTTATTAAAATAAAATATTTTTGATCATCAATGTGATTAATAACTGCTTTTCCTCGTTTGTCATTCATCATATTAGTAACATTCCCGACTCTGAATGTTGACCATACATGATCAGCACCACTATTACGAAATTCCTTCTTTGCTTCACGGATACGTTCGGTTATTTCCATATTTGTTAAAGCTATATCTTGCATCAAAGTACTAAATTTATATTCTGATAGTCTGTCAAGATCAAATCTTGCTCTATGTGGTTTAATTGCCGATAATTCGTTCATATAATTAAGACAAGTATTTAAATTAAAATTTTGATATACAATAATGCTTGAAACAAAGAACAAATGTGCTTGGCTTAAGATCGGATATACTTCTCCTTGTAATAAATCGTGCGTGAACAAATACTGCGGAAATCATGCGCAAAGTATCAAAAATGGAAGTACAGGACCAATACCGTGCATTAAATGCGGTATTGGAGTAAGATGAAAAACTCAGCTGTGTTTAAAATGCGGCGGAAAAAAATACAGGGAATTAAAACGATATTACGATAAGAAAGCTTCAGGAGAATCTCCTATAAAATCAGCAGAAGATTATTTGGTTAGGTTCTCTAAAAACGATTTAAACAAATAATATTATTATATATAATGAATCAAACAAATCAGACTCATGATAAAATGATCGACAATGATATTATAAGAAAATTGAAAATTGAGTACTATGAGAAACACGAATTTGTGGCGCATCCCATAATTAAAAATTATGAGGCGTCTCGAGATGGTGTAATCAGGCACTGTAAATCAAAAAACCCAGTCGGTAATATTAATAATAAAGGTTATTTTAGATTCCGTGCTGGAAATAAAAATCATTTATCACATATATTCATACACGAATGTTTTCGTGGAGTCGTTAAAAATGGACTTGTAGTTGATCACATTGATAGAGATCCCAAAAATAATCGGTTATCTAACCTGCAAGCTATTACACAGAGTCAGAATTCTGCACGTGGAAATACAGGAAAATGTAAAAAGTTTGCAAGAAGATCTATTAAATCCGTAAATACAAAAAAGGCCAAGAAATAACTTTTCCATCAATAAATGCAGCTGCAAAACATTTTAGCACACATCCACAATCAGTACAATTTGTCGCAAATAAAATATACAAATCTGCATATTCAATAAAATATGATCAGCCGATAATATTTGAATATATCTAACTCTGCATTCCTAACTTAAAATAATAAAAAACCAGGATAAATAAATATTTTTTTTTTACTGTATAGTTCTGACACTTTCACTCTGTGTCATTGACAGAATCAAATAACATAATTTTTCTCAATTGCATTACACGATTGTCCACAATCTTCTTTTTCTCGTATTCGCGAGATAGTTCGGATCTGATATTTTCGATCGAACGTGCAAGAGGCGCAAACAGTTTTACCTGTTTGTCATTTACCATTGCCAAGGATTCTAACATAGATTGATAGATTAATTTTACGAATTTATAATTGGAAGGTAATGTGTATTTATTCTCAAATATTCGTTGTTGTAATATTTCATAATCGCATAATATTTTCTCAGGATCGAGATTATCAGAAAGATTTATTCCGTCATGTTTTAATTTTTTAATGGCGTAAATAATAGCATTAATATTTTCTTGGTTCATTATATAATAATTATTTCTTCAATATAAAAAATATTTACAAAACATATAATCACAAGACAACCCCATATGAGCTCCTAGATTGTCAAACAACGTTCTAGCAAGCTCAGGTTCATTTGAAATATCCCCATGTGAACCCCTAGGTTGTCAAACAACATCCTAGAAAGCTCAGAGGATATTCGAAATTAGACGAAACACAACACATAAATTTATCCTAATGAATATATAATTGTATGAACATGAATATATACAAATGGTGATGATTATGATTTTGATTATATTTTTTGCGGACGGCACAAACACATAAACTTATCTTAATGAATATATGATTGTATGATCATGATTATATATACATATGATTATGATTTTGATTTTTGCAGACAAACTTATCCTAATGAATATATAATTGTATGATTATATGAATATGAACATATACAATGGTGATGACGAGGGAATCTTGTCTACGTCCAACAGATTTTGTACACTCTCCCCCATACAAAACCCCGGGGAGTGCAAAAGTACACCCATCACGTGGTTACATGGTGGGAGAGTGTATTTTGTCTGTTGGATTTCGAGGAAATTCTCCGGGTTCCCCCAATTAATAGCATCCGTCGCCGAATGCAAGATAATATATCTTTAGCATTTTTGGAGACTCGAACACGCGAGAGTCTGCAGAACTTCGATCTACGTCCAAACGCCTTACCACCTCGACCATCGCTCTCTTATGAATATATAGTTAAATTTAAGTATATAAAACTATTTGCACTGTCTCACATGTGATTACTCTGGACTTGTATTACTAATAGAATAAAATCAGTTATTGTAGAACTGTAGATTGAATTTACTTCAATTTTTCAAACATAATTCATAAAATAATCGCATGTATGAGTTATCGTTCGTTAAGGTCTAAATACATGTGTTAGAGCTAAAAATAACTCTACGCACTTGTACATAAACCGACGTGAATTTAAGGTTAAGATGCATCAATATCCCTCTCTGTTACAAATTGATACTTTACTAACAACTAATTGCTTACAGAAAACAAAATAAATCACCAAATAATTAACGAAAAACAAAATATATTCGTTGTTTATAAATCAAACGTAGTAGATAGGGAAATAATCGTTTAATTTGCTCTGCAGAGAGAGGGGACAGAGTTATCTCGCTTTATTACATGTGCAATTGCTTTAATCATAGGAATTGATTATTTATTCTGTTTTTGATTAATTTTGATTAGTAAACTACCCATCAGATAAAGAAATTTATGACCATTTCATTAACAATAGTACCATTGAGCCCATCAGATAAAGAAATGTGTAACCATTTCATTAACAATAGTACCTATTTACCCATCAGATAAAGAAATTTCTAATTATTTCATGAATCAGAGTATATATTTACCCATCAGATAAAGTAATTTTGACAGAAATCAACAACAACATTAAATATAATAAACGATTTGATTTATATTTATTATTGTTTATTCTGATTTTGATTTTGATTATTTATCCTGGTTTTTATCAACTATGATTAGTAATTTACCCATCAGATAAAGAAATTTCTAACTATTTCATGAATTAGAGTACCTATTTACCCATCAGATAAAGAAATTTCTAACTATTTCATGAATTAGAATGCCTATTTACCCATCAGATAAAGAAATTTTGACAGAAATCAACAACAACATTAAATATAATAAATGATTAGATATTTATTTCTTATTGTTTATTCTGATTATTTATTTTGATTCTATTATGATTTTGATCATTTATTCTGTTTTTGATTAGTAATTTACCAATTAGATAAAGAAATTTGTAACTATTTCATTAACAATAGTACCATTTAGCCCATCTGATTAAGAAAATTCTGATTATTTCATGAAACAGAGTACCATTTTACCCGCCAAAACACTTAGAATATTATATATGTTGAAATTTATCATTTTCGATCTTCTCAAATTAAGGTTATTTCAGAGAAAAATTGATCTTATAATATATTTCTGAAAAAAATTTAAATTTTACTTATTTTTCTGATTCATCGAGGGCAAAAACCCCAGCACTTTTTATGTTTTTCTGTAAAATTTCTGATTTTTTGAGGGTCAAAACCCCAGGGGTAAAAAATCTGTTTTTTTAATGATTTTTCTGATTTTTGAGGGTAAAAACCCCAGGGGTTTTAACAAAATCTAATAAATATTTTTTGTTAAATTGAATATTGTCCACTTTTTTCATAAATCTACCCTATTTTTTTTTTTTTTTTGGTTAAATTTCTGATTTTATCGAGGGCAAAAACCCAGCACTTTTTATGTTTTTTTAATAATCTCATGAATTAGAGTACCATTTTACCCATCAGATTAAGGAAAATCAGTAAAAAAAAATATATTATTTCAGAATCAGATTCTTTTTTCCCCCTGATTATATCAGGAAATATTTACTCGGACGTTCTACGATCGTATATATAGATTAATATCCAAAGATTCCCCTCTTAAATCCAAAATGTATCCTGTCTGGTCAGTAAGCTTGAAATTTATTCTTGACAATAATGGATTATGTACACGTAGATAAACTTGATTAATTGGCACAGATACAATTAACCACCCGGGCGGTACTTGAGGACTAAATCAATATAATATATATCCTTGTTGAGCTTGAGTGGATTTTTCAAGATCTACTTGATAGCTGCCATCAACTACGTCACATACTAGATTGACTGCGATCGTTGATGTTATATTAACAATACCAGAAGAAATATGACGACCTCCACCATGTGGACCATTATTATATTTAAGAATGGTTGGTGTAGGTATTAATTTTTTCCATGAATCACATATTCTTTTAAAATGTTCATCAATAAGATCATTAACTAATTTCTTTAGCTCCTCAGAGTTAAATCCCTGAATTACAAATGTTGGTAGTTGTTCTCTTGTAATTCTGAAATGTTTAAGAAATACTGTTGTAAATAAACGATTGAGTGGAACACGCTGAATTGGATCGTCTTCAGTAACTATATAATTTACTACATATCTATCTGTTGCTGGTTTTATTAAATGTTTTTCTCTGTTAACAATAGCATTATTCATAAATTCTAAGTCTGAAGCAACTTGATTCAAATGTTGTATTGTTTCAATTATTTGATTTTTTAAATCATCGTTGTAGGAAATGTTAATGCTGGAAAATAAATTTCTTAGATCATTCAGTACATGTCCATGTTCAGATTTAATTGTATTAGCATATGAATTTATTAAATCAACATCAAGAGTCACTATTTTACCTTTTTTACCATCAGTTGTATCTGTAAAATAGGTTTCTAGTCTATCTATATAATGTATGACTCTTTTATTGCTTAAATATTTTTGCCATGGATAAGCATCTTCAACTTTCCGATATTCTGGAAGTTTTATAAATATTCTTTTATCCGTGACGAAATCAGATCGTTTTGGTTCAGGTGGTCCTTCATAAATCGGTGCAACTTCAGGCCATCCTAATGCTGATCTAATTGAACTTTGATAAATATCTACAGAATAATCAGGGGAATTTATTTCAATAGCTGCTGATAATGTTGGTTCGTAAACAGTAATTGCTATTTTGGATTCTTTTCCTGTCATAGATTTAATTCTACGTTGAAACTCATCATTAATCTGTTCTATTTGATAACTGCCCGTTGAAATACTAACTACTTGCCAATCAGGAGTTCATTCAGGTTTATTCTTATTAGCAAATACCAGCGAATTATTTGGCTGTAGTCCACCTAATGGTTTTCATCTAATATTTTGCCAGCTATAATAAACTCGCAATTGTGCTAATGCTATTTCTTTTGCAGGAATTGCGGTTGGAAAGTTAAACGCTAAACTCAGGATTGGTCGAACTTAATGAGATCATCGTAGTTTTTGGTGGTGTCATATTAACGACGATCTGCTGAAGTAGCTCTCTATCAGTCATTATTATTGTTATTATTGCTATTTAATTATCCGATTTTTTTGTCGATATCACCAAAATCATTAGCGATCACCTTAAACGCATCATCATAGGTTTTCATCATCATTGCAAATTCGGTATCAGATATTTCACCATCACTGACACATGAAGAAATATACGAGGATAGTTTAGAACTTGCAGCTGTCACCGTGTGTAATTTAATCATATAATCGTGCAATTTAGTATTTGTACAGGTATCTATCTTTTTAGCGATAATACCGAGAACACCAGCAATAGTCGTTGATGCTGAAACAATGATGGTTACAACAGCAGGTGCTGTCATCGTCAATGTTGATAATAATAATCCTGTTCCAGCAATAACAGCAGAAACCGAGTAAACAACTACATCAATAACAACTATACGCCTTCGATATTTTTTTATTTTTATGTTATAATAATCGATAAAATCCTTTAGTTTATTCAGACGTTCACATACCTGATTGCATCTGTAACGTTGAACGTCGATACGAGGCTGATGTTGGTTCATTATTATTTTATTAAGTAACTAATTGCGGTGTTTCAGCTACAAATTCCAAACACCACCAGTAAGACGTTTCGATTATTGTTGATCATCTGCTTCCAGTAAAAATATTTCTTCAGCATCTTTATTTAACACCATAGATACAACTCCAGAAAAAGCATCTTTTGAATGACGCCACGGAAATGTTGTAGTATAAATTTTAAACTTTGCAGAGCTAAAGATAGACAGTCTATACACACCAGTAACCTCCGCGGTATATTTGATAGTGTTATTTTGCTGTGACCATGTTGTTAATCCTGATGCTACTGTATATACGATATTTTTAATTTGTATGTGTGGAATTTTAATCAGATTAGTTTTTGAACAAAATTAGGTATTCCACTGACAATATCATTGAGTTTCATGCTAACGTCGGCTAGTTTTATGTCAACGGTTGGTTGTTCCCCAAAAAAATCTTTAATGGTTTTGTTTATGTTTCTACGAAAATTTAAGAACGTTTCTACATGTCTAGAAAAAGTATTATTTAGTGTAGTCATTTCGTTATTGATTGTTTTTAGCGAAGTTGTCATAGGAATTTCCTTATCATCGACGTATTTCTTCGTTGCAGCATCAAAATCTAATTCTGGTGTTCTAAGATTATTAATGCCATTATTATTCATGTTGAGAAATGCACGCATTATACCGCCGTTGGCTAATACGTACTTAGATTCTTGATCGTCGACATATTTCTTTGTTGCGGCGTCTGTATCTGCGACTGGGTTTCCAAGGTCTATAATTTTATTTTGATTCATGATAATGAAATCCGTGAACGAATCACCAGCTTTCTTAATATAATGGCTGACTGACGTACCGGAATCTTGTATTTTACCCTGATCAGTAAAAGTAACGATATTATTAACAACCGCATTAGGAACTCGTATGAGTACATCTGGCAGTTGTATATTACTAGTTTTTAATCGTCCTTCTTTATCCTGAAAAACAACTACTTCATTTTGATCAACACTGGTTATGTTTAATAAGACATCAATCTCATTTCTAAGTTGATCGAGAGTTGCGTATTTAGATAAATCACCTTGCTGCTGAGCTTTACCACGAGAAGATCTTCCGTAAATATCTACCATTATATTTATTAATGTCTGTTTAAATGTGACGTCGTAGTATATTCATGCACGACTTTATGAGATGGGTTTGCTGATTTTGATACAGCATCAAGTACGTTAAGTACTTCACGACCACATATTGGCGGATCAGTTAATGTTTGTGTTGGTAACGTTGAATACCAGATTGGAATATTTTGTATACTGCTAACATAATGCAGAAATTCTTTTGGTGGTGCTAGTCCATATGAATCAAAATAAATAATTCCACGTGGATGAATTACATATCCAACCCAGTGTGTGCCTGGTAAAGAGTTTTTGTCGAGATTAATAATACCTGATTCAATATTATTTGGTTGTTTTGGTAATTGATCTCTCATGAAAACTCCTCTAAAATTTTTTATTTTTAATTTTTTAGCAGCATCGAGTAAATCAAAATTGGACATAGGCGATATCAGTAAACTGTCCCTGGTAATCTCAGGCCCTTTCCGTACCATGAATATGGAGTCCCTGGCAATATTAGACCACGACCGTATGCTGGGCCGGATAATCTTAGACGGCCCGGCTGTGGCACGTTTGGTGCTCTTAGACGTCTTCCGTGTTGTTCTGTCCGTGATCTTTTTTTTTTTGAGCTTTCTGCGTGCATGATTCCCTGACCCGTTGCTTTCTTTAATGCCATTCCAGCAGTGGTTCCAACAGCGCCTAATGCAGCTGCTTTTGCAACAGCAGGGGCTGCAGCGGCTATTAATGCTGGTATAGCAGCAAGAAGTGGAAATATACCACCCGTTTTAGCGATGTCTTTAATGGCGCCCGCAGAAAGATTAAGTTTTATACCTTTATTTGATTTTTTGGCTTCATTGAAGTTTCTGAATTGACGCTCGGTCAACGATAATTTATTTGCACTGCTCATTTGTTCTTTCTTTAGCAATATTTTTATTCCACAGTTATTTTTTGACGCTGATTGTAGCCTTTTAATCTGACCAGGAGTCAGACTGACACTAATGTGATTATATGACATCATAATATTATGAGCGATCTAATTACATGTTTTCTACTGGAGCATCAACAACTCTCATTCGTCCACCAACACCTTCAAGTAACATTGATTTATCGCTGAGTATAACAGTAATTGCTCTGTAATTAGGGATAGCTCCAATATCTCTATTAACATGAGCTCGAAAATGTATATCGACTACAGATTGTCTGAATAAATCTAAATGTTCGAGCGAAAAGTAATAAATTGGATATAAGGTTGTAAAATCTAACTGTGATATTTGTAAACCAGTATCAACATTTTAATCACGCCCCATGAACGTCATCAGACGATGATATGTACGTGCTACATGATTTTGTTCAAAATTCAGTAATATATCCTCGGATGGTTCTTGATGTCCATTTATTCTTAAGGAAACCTCGGAAACACCAAGACTGTCAAATATCATAATACTACGTGTTTGATCATCCCCCCGTGCAGCATCTTGAAATGCAATAAATATATGTCGCGGTGCGGCTATTCCCTGTTGAGAGGCTATTTGCCATGTAAATAAACCATTAACTGCACTTTGAACAGCATCTGTGGTCATTGTCAACCACGATAACATCGATGTACCACCGCTGCCCATGAAAGCAAGTAACCGATCTTCTTCAGTTATTGATGGAGTCATTACTGGCATCCATAATGAAAGTTTTGTAAGAATTACTTTACCAGCATCACCAGCGGGTCGCCATATTGCATCACTGTCGGTTGCTTTTCGTACAAGTACAGCTGTATGTTTAGCTCCAAAAATGACTTTTCTGACATTTCTGCAAAATCCAAAAATATGTGACAGTGGAATTGAACATGAAAATGCTCTTCTATTACCTCGTAACATTGCTCGACGTGATCTAAATCCTAAGTTGAAATCTGGATCTACATCAATAATCATACGTTGTACATCCGCATCGGCGTTTCTAGCAAAATTTCTTGGTCGTCCTATTTCATATTGTTGATACTCTGGAGAATTAAAAGTATCTTTTACAAACATCATTGATGGACCAGCTGATCTTGAATAATCGTCGCTGTATCTTGCAAGACCAAGTATTGTTGTAGCAACGTCAACGTCTTTCTGAATTGATTCAATATTTTTTCCGTCAATCATATACGTAGCGCTATCAAATAACGCCATAATACCATTATTAACAAAGTCGACACTAACATCGTCTCCATATGCTGCTGGTACTGCAGGATTAGCGATATTTAAAATTTCACCTTCTACTTCAATAAATGCTTCAGCGGGTAAGAAATACCTACTTGTATCTTGAACTTGAAGTTCAATTCTCCCACGCTGATCTGGAATTCGTGCGTCATAAGAATAATATTGATAATCACGCACAGACTCATCTCTGAGTACTGGTGCGTCTATGTCAAATGCGGGATCAGATGTACGTTTGAACATATTTATTATATTTACTATCATCTAAAACGAAGACCACTTCCTGCTATCAGACTAGCGGTTATATTTTTTTCTTTTTCTGACATTGGTACACTAGCCAACTCTGCTAGTTTTTCATTCGCAGCTTGATTTATTATTTTATTGACATTTGCGGGCATTACTTCAGTACTGGGTAATTTTACTGGTTGAGGTTTTCGTCGTATTAATCGTGCTAGTCTATCCTTGATTGCTGAAAACGCTTTACTAGCAACATTACCAACAGCACCAATACCTTTTTCACGAACAACATCCATAGCTTTCATTCCCAGTTGCTTTGCAATCGGTATTGCTTTTGGGGCTATCCTTCTAAATAGACCCTGAACAACATCACCTAGTCCATCTCCGTAGGTTGTTTTGTATACCGGTAATCGTGAATTTATTACCCTGACCATGGTTGGTCCACGTTGAGTACTATGTACGATCATTTTATTATAGTAATTGTATTTAATTACGTACTCAGTCACTGTAGTAGTCATCGGCAATTTCATTAATAAGAGACTGATAAACATCAACGTCCATGATACCGCCTGTAAATAACCGTCTGCAAATATCGGCTGCTTCATTAATTATTTCTGGAGAATTATTACCAGCTCGTTTTCCTCCGATGAGTATTTCCAGTCGTTCAACATCGGCAAGGACGTTATTAGGACATGGAGTAATAACACCACTTCCTTGAATAGTAAGACCGTGTCCAGAAGAGACGTCTGACGGCCAATATTCTTCTTCGTCCTCTTCCTGTTTGCTTGGTTTTTGTTGTTTTGGAGATTGTGGCAATAGTGTTTGTGATTTTAAAGATTGTTGTTTTTGTTGTCGTGCTTGCTGTAGTATTTGTCGTATTGATGGAGACCATACTTGTTGTTGTTGTGGTATTGGTGATAATTGTTGTTGTGCAATATAGTTATCTATCTTATTTTTATAGTCAATAAAATTTGGATCATTTTTTCAAATTTGATTAACGCCATAATATATGCGAAATATCCATTTGTGCCAAGTATCCTCATTTACGGGATCACCAGCGAATTCAGATTTTAAAAATTGTTTTCGATCATAATAACCTCTCGCAGCAATCTCAATTAATTTTA
>JAECUM010053364.1:0-15335 GCA_016617855.1 Megalonaias nervosa
AAACTCTCCTTATGGAGAAGAAAATGACTGACAGATTGAAAGCACAAGAACAGGTTGCAAAAGTGACTCACAACATGTGACTGATATACAATGTCTTAATAATATATTATAAAGGTTGCTAATCCTTCTTGCAAACAATTTACACAAGCAAACCCCATAACCTTATCATATTGTAAACATGATCAACCTAAAAAAACCAAAACAACTTTACAACATAGGTTTGTTTTCATTGAACACATTTGCTCCCACTGTAGACAAAAGCTAGTGGAATGATGAACAATTAGTTTGCACAATCTTATATTGACACAGGAGTTGAACTAGTACAACATAGTACCAATTTTACTCATAATGCCTTGCAGAAAATCACTCCTAACAACTCAAATGTCTGATTTGTGCAGGAATTTATGCATCAACTATCATCTCATAACTGAAATTGATAATTATCTACCTCCTGAACATAAGTGAACTTTCTTTTTGCTGAGTTTTATAGTTTTAATTTTTAATTTGAGAAGATATATTTTTTAGAAAACTGGAAGGGACACATCATAAACAGTGTTGAAATTTACCCTAGCTATTTGCCATTATGTACATTTTCAATGTCAGTGCATTTACAGCACAAACAGTTATTCAGTTTTTATTCTGTTATTCAATTATTCTGTTAGCTACAACTCATTTGCAGTATACATAGTCAATAGGTTTTTTTTATATATATTTTAACGTAGCTGTAATAAGTTTACTTGTATCGCTACAATGTTTGCAGCGTGACAGTTTATTGTGATATCTAGCACTGGGGCATCATGCTTCAGACATGTAGCATGATGTTCTATCCAGTCACATTATCCTGACAACAGGCCAACCAGTCCTAACACTAACCTCTTAATGTTGAGCGCCAAGTGAGGCAACTCCTAGTACCAATTTTGTTGTTTATTCTTTCTTTTATAATATATATATATATATATATACATATATATATATATATATATATATATATATATACATGGCATGGATTTTGTACCTTTGTAATAAATCCCTTTGTAATAAATTTCATCACAGATGGAGCAATAAGAAATAATTTCACCAATATCTTAATAGCTTTATCACAGATAGCATATAATTATTACAAAACAAGTTCCTAAATAATTGTTACAACTTTAATTTGTAGTTTAGCTACAACCTTGATTATCACTTTACACTATATATACTTGTCACCTGGTCATTAAGTTGTAAAATACATGTAATTGTCTAGCATCAAGTAAATAAAATTTATAACTATATTCAACATACCACAAGGATTATCTACTGCACTAGCTACAACTAACCCATTATTGTACATTATTAAAACTAACTCATTCAGTATGCCGACACCAAAAGACAGATAACCAAGACTATGTCAGATGACTAAAACTATTGCTGTCAAGATGCAAGGCATTACATAATTACAGTTTCCCTAGGAAGCCTGTAAATATATTCAGACAGCTGCTGTGACAAACACTGACTGTCAATATGTAAAATGACCTTTTATCTTCCATTTCATTCTCATTACATTTTCACAATCATAAATTTCTCTCTTCTAGGATTGACAGATTTTTAAGGTTAGAAAACTGAAATGTCATAGAACATGCTAAATTGCATCATTATAAACAACAATTATTACCATTTCCACATATGATCTGCAGATCTGACACAGATGCCTTTTTTTATAATCAGTGTATGGAGCAATCATTTGTGGTAAGCAGACAACAGATTGTGTTTTGTTTCTACCCTGATAAGACTATACATATAAGTTCATTATCATATATAATAATTATATTAAAAATTGTTTTGTAGTCGTTAAGCTATTTACTGAATTATAAATGAAGGTTCATTAATTTAAATGAAAGAAGGCAAATGATATTTGAGCCATCCCAAGTAAACAGTTCCTTATGGATGAAAGTATCAAATGTTTATTGCATATGTGTGAACCTCCTCAATTGGGAGGTTTTCCTCAATTGGGAGGTTTTCCTCCTGAGAGTTTATCTCATCTTTCACTGAAATCTCCCATGTACTCAAAATTATAAATAAAAAATTCTGGAATACCATTTTGCCAATTTGGCACACCTTTCTTCTAATGTTTCAAGCAAAGAATTCTATGATCATCATCATCAAGTTCATTACATGATAACATGTCATCATCATCTAGATAACTGCATGATAATGTGCTTTATGTCATCAAGTTCAATGTATGATAATATGATTATGTCATCATCTAGATAACTGCATAGTAACAAGTTCATTACATGATAACATGCTTTATGTCATCATCAAGTTCATTACATGATAATATGCTTTATGTCATCAAGTTCAATGTATGAAAATATGATTATGTCATCATCTAAATAACTGCATAGTAACATGTTTAACATAATCAAGTTCATTGCATGATAAAATGTACGTCAGCATCAAGTTTAATGCATGATAACATGATTATGTCGTCTTCAAGTTTATTGTATGATAACATGTTTACATCATCATCATCAAGTTCATGGCATAATAACATGCTTTACATTAAGTTCATCTTGTTCAGTGGTGTCCAACCTTTTGTGGGGTCAGTGACGAAAACAAAACAGATGAAATGCTTCATGTTATGGGCCATATGAGCAAGAACAGCTAAATAATTTAATAAATGAAAAAATCCAACACAATTATTACATGACACTATTAACATTCTTATTATATGGTTGAAATATTATTGTTCAATAAGATAGTCACACACTGTGGTAGATACATAAAACATCATATTTTCAAGATGACCACCATGGTTGCCATACTGTGGGTCAGTTCACATCAATTTCAATCTGGTGTTATGTATGTTTACTTTAATTGTTTGTCTGTTTTAAATTCTTTTATTCCATTACATGTTATTGTAATGTAACACTGTTTGCTGGGCTTGACATTGTTCAAAATTGAGTTCATTTCTGCTTGACCTAACTGACTTATTTTTAAAAAAAAATTTTCTTTCATTTATGTAAACAACTAATAATAGCTTCATTGTTCTCTATGTGTATGAGCTCACTGACAGAGTTATTAATCAAGTAAATAAGAAGGTGTAAACATCTTGCTCAGGGTCAGGGTTTTGGTTGGTTGGTTGGTTGTTGTTGCTGAGTTTAATGCCATTTTTTCAGCACAAGATAGGCTATACATGGCGGCCAGTATAATTGGTGGAGGAAGAACCCTGGAAAACCCCGGGAAGAACCACCAACCCATGAGAAGCTACTGGCAGGATTTCTCATGTACCCACGTTAGCCGAGACTGAGACTCAAACTCACGCAGACAGAGGTGAGATGGCAGTGATCTGTAACGGTGAGTGCTTTAGACCACTTGGCCACCCCTCAGGTTTTGGAGATTCCCAAGTGAATTCAATAGGTTATTGTGTTGTAAGTAAACAAGGCTTATTAGATCATGCTAGAAAGTTATTTTCCATTAGGTAATGGTTTAGAAAATGCTAATTGCAACCCTGAGGTCAAGCAGAGAACTATATTATCTTGTGACTATGAGGATTTTACCATTCGTGCTTTAACATCTAGCACTGTAAGTTGTATTAAACTGTAACCAGCTTGGGCTGAATTTTATTTTTTTCAAATCACTGAATTCAAGTGATTATTTTCTCTGGAAATAGAAAAGTGCTCTGACAAAATTTTTGGATAAAGATATTCATTGGAATTTATACTGAATTCAAACCTGGAATAATATTTTTGTGATTCAACAAGACACTGTTGACACATCAGTACTTTGCAGGCTATAACAGACACGTCATCGCCTTCAATACTGGATCTCTTCGGGACTTGAACAGAGTTTTATTCAGGACTTTTTATTACTTGGATTTGTGTCTTTAATTCTTGGATTATTTTTGGATTTAATTCGCAATACCGTAAGTTCTTTTTTCTCATTTTTCACTTTGTATTCTAGGGAAATAAATTATTTGTTAAATTTTACAAAGCTTATTGTCTTCACTCTTTTCTGTACTTATATTTAAAGAGCATAGACACTTAACACTGGACCATGCAGACTTCATTAGAAATCTAACGAAAATCACATGTCAAAATGGCTTTGCATTTAATTGAATGTCAGATTGGCACAATTTTTATTTAGGACTGACTAGACAAAGAACCATGTTGATAGGACCAGCCATCTAGTATAAGTAGCGATAGCAAGATGGTCACTGTGGTTGCCATATTGGATGGGCAAGTGGCAACATTTTCATTTAAGACCAACTAGACATCATAAGAAGTCTTTTAGCAACTCCATGTTGGTATGACTATCCAATAGCAAGATTTTCAAAATGGCTACTATGGTGGCCAAACTGGATGTCCAAACATCAGTATTGTCTTTTATGACCAGCTAGATCATGAGATGAATTTGTATGTAAAGTTTCATAGCAATCCTGCCAGTAGTTTAGGAGGAATAGCAGTAATGTGACATTTCCGTCTTTACATGAAGCATTGCTGTATTTACATTATGCTTTATCTACAAGTGCCATATTTAACATGTTTAAAGGAAAAAAAAATCTTATTTTTACATTTGCCCTGAATGGATACACTAAGCAAAAGGAAATATACAGAAATGCTACCAGACTTTATCATACAGGGGGGATTTCCTTCTCGTCACAAAAATAAAGGGGGGGGGCCAGAACAAAAATGAATGAGAGAAGGAAACAGCCATAGTTCAATATTTACCTAACACTTCAACATCCATCTCTCTTTCTTTCTCATCCACTCTGTAAAACCATACTGAAATCAAGATCTTTAAAAGATTTTGATTCTAGTTTTGTATAAGCATTATATGGTTTTGTAGCACTTGATCCTGCAGAACTAAATTGCAACGAGAAAAGAAACGAAAAGTGCACTCTACTTTTAAATTGTATTTTAATTTGACCTGTTTGTCTGCTATTTCTATATTAAAGTTTGAAATATCGCTGGAATGAGGGTTTGACTGTCATGCTCTCTGATTTGGTCCATCCAACATGTACATCTGACTACACCACTCCCTCGACAACTCGCGCCCTGATAACTCGTGAACCCACTTATAACGCGGGTTCAGGTGTGGATCCCAATTTTCAAACCAATAAACACAAAAAAACTGACCCTATTTGTTGAACTTGAAGAAAATCGCAACTGAAATTGGTTGTTGTTGTTGTTGTTGTTGTCATAGGGTTTAACGCCATTTTTCAGCACAAGATAGGCTATACATGGCGGCCAGTATTAATGGTGGAGGAAGAACCCGGGAGAACCTGGAAAGAACCACCGACCCACGAGAAGCTTTCTCACATAACCACATTGGCCGAGACTCGAACCCACGCAGACAGAGGTGAGATGGCAGTGATCCGTAATGGTGAGCACTTTAGACCACTCGGCCACTCGGGGTCCCACTGAAATTGGTAATGGAAACTTTTGATATATCGCTCGTTTTATCGTCGAAAACGGTAGATAGGGCCTGGAAATTTAATCAACATTATGAAATATCGACTTTTAATAAGAAGTCATATAATGTGTTACATTTTCTTTTCAAACGACATTCTTTGTAAACTGCAAATAACAATATTCAAGGACATTTCGATCCATGAAAATGTCACTTACACCAAGTGGAGGCAGCACTTTAATAAATAAATACCAATTAAATAATTTTTATCAATTGAAATTTGTGTTCTAGTTCTAGTTCTATCTTTTAGTTCCTTTAAAGTGTAATAATCATAAATGCAATGTGTCCTCTTGTAATTAAATGTAAAATGTGTCAATCTACTGTAACAGCAATGTCCGCAAGTGTTTAGCTGAGAACCTAATTAAGTGCCCACTGTGTTTTGATATCAGACTAGAGGAAGCCTTTGTTGTACTGTTGCACTAAATAAAAAGCGGGCCTCCTTTTCTATTATCACGGTAATTACGTCTTTTGAATCAAGTAATGCAGGTGGAATATTAAAAAAAAAAGTCAAAAGGCATACAAATCCTACATGCTTAAGAACCGGCGGCACCAGTTGTATGTCAGGTAACTCATTTCAGTTAATTAATCCAACACCGTGATACATTTTATTGTGTACATATCTAATTAAACTACCTTAAATTAACCTACTCATAAATGTGATTAAAGATAGCAAGGCAACCAAGCGAAATGAATACTTCGTAATGGTATGGACCACTGTGGGAAAAACAAGTTTCAGAGAATTCTTGAATTCGCACGTAGAGATATCCTCAAGCATGATAAGAAGTTTCACTATTACTTTTGTAGTGAAATTACGCCATCAATATTTTACTAATTGAAAAATACAAAAATTGAGTTTCGACATAGATGATTGTCTCACAAAATAAATGTTGCACATTTTTGATAATCAGTAATCTTGTTTGGTAGTGTATCAACTGTTAGTCTGGTTCCCTGCTTCATAGACTCCTAGTTTCGTTAAATACTATTATGCATCACTCCGGGAACCAGACTAATCAAGAAAACAAAAAGCCATGACATAATACACGACTGTTTTTGTGTACCGTGTTTGGTTGTTGCAACCAGTTGCAGTCATGTTATCGCTCTTTCAGATGTTGGACATTTTGAAAATAAATGTGATATATACATAATAAAGAACAACTTCATCAGAAAAAACTCCTTACTGACAATTTTTCTCGACTTGATTATAAAATGAAGATTCAGCCATTAAACAGCCCAGTTCCCCCCCCCCACCAACCCCGCAGTTTTCTGGATGTCTAGCGGGTTTTTTGGAGGGTCCCTCAGTAACTCGCGTCCTCGCTTATAGTGCAGTCTGTGTTTCTGGACCCCGATGTGCGTGAGTTATCGAGGGAGTGGTGTAGTACTTAGTATCATTTTTAGTGTAAAAATCACTCATTCATTATCTCCATTAACACTTTCCCAGCTCAAATAATTTGATACACTTCCCAACTTTAAAAATAAATTGCCTTCATCACTATGATCAGTCAGTATTTGGCAAAAGAAAAAGTCAAATAATGATGAACCATGCTGGGAATCAGCCATTTTGGGTCTTCAAGAGAGCCTGTATTATAAATGTGCATTGATAAACACTTCCTTGATGTAAGGTTCAAACTACAACAGAATGCTTGTTATTGGGCCCAGTGTGCCAATCAAACGTAGTTTAATAACCACAGATGTCAAGCCAAAGAAACCGGATGTGCAAACAGTTTTAAAAAAAATGCACATCGTAACAAGTGCTGATATTTCTACTGGTGTGACTGAAGAAGTACTTTAAGGGTGAACAACTGAATAAAATTATATACTGTGCAGAGTATATTTTCATATGCATGACTTAACACTAATTTGTAGGAGCATCTCTGAATATTAAAAAGAAGAATAGTTATAAGCGTACTGATTAAAGCGAACATTAGTCTTAATAGTCTGGGCTATGACAGTCATCATGTTGGATATATCTGTGATGTCACTAAGTTACAATGTCTATCATTGATACAATGGTCCACAAAACTGCAGCTGCCCTAAATTGCATCTTGGAATTATTAAAATATCACACAGAATAATTATGTTCAACAATATACAAAAACATGAAATAGAATTCAGATTAAATAGATGCAGGAGAGAAACTGGGCAGACAGATTTGAGTAACAATGCTCCCAGAACCTACTGCTTTCCACTACAGCATGATAATTATAGATAATTAAATAGATAAACTCAAAGCTGTATCCAGCTTCTTTGAGATACTGCTACAATGAGTACTTTTTCCTATGAAATCAAATTATATCTGATCTAACTTTCTATCAATAATCAAAACTTTCAGTCACTTTCAAGTGTCATTTTGATGCCTAGCTGGAATGGACTAAAGTGTGTCACAGTCTGAACAACCACTACTTCCAAAGGTGAAGGACTTACAAATATGACAACATCCTGTGCAGCAGGAAGTCAATGACTAATCCTTTGCAAACTTATAAAAATCCTAACTTTAGCAAATACTGAACTTTCTGCATATTTTATATTTAATAAAAAAAGGTTTGTTACAAGCAGTTGGTTTTCCTCTACGAAAGACAAAATTATATATTTTGATTTTAGATTTTTAACAATACAAACGTAACAGAGCCATGAACTAAGGAACACAAATCTACATCACCAATGCTTTAACAATTAATATATGTAACATTAACTAAGGAACACAAATTTACACCAATGCTAAACAACTAATACATGTATGCCCCAAAAATTGAAAGCAAACTGCTGTGAGATAGAAGCAAGTAATATATTAATAACCCATGTGACTTGCTGGTATTTTGCAGGAGATATTTCTGCAATACATACAAGCAACATGCAGTGCAGTTATCTAGATAGGCTGTCTTCAATGTTTACTTTCTCAAATGAGGGGAAAAAAACCCCACACAATGGAAGTATCACTTGAATTTCATTTGATGTTCCTCAAATACATCAAGCTGTCATGAAGGGTAAATAAAACTATCAACTACCCTATGACGTAACTACAGTCATGTAAATCATTATGGAAATTTTACAGTTGGGAATGTAGCTGTGTAGACTAGAGGGAGTTTAAGTCTGAGTTACAAATCACCTCTGATGCTAGTTCTGATGGGTTTGAGCTCCACATGTGCTCTTACTTTCCAAGGACAATGATAATAATAAAATTTTAAAATCCACAATTGGATCATGTAATGCATGGTTATAGGTAATAAACCTGATGTTCTGAGGGCATTGAAACTGTATCATTATTTCATTGCATGAATAAGCAGAAGCACAGATAACCTAATATCAGACAATTTAAACTCTTTCATTTTCATTTGTTCATTGGTCTGATAACAACATATATACGTGGTTCCCATGCTTTCTTAAAGATACATTTCCAGGTCATTTCCAGGGTTTTTCCGTGATGAAATTAATTTTTTTTCAAGATTCACGTATGACCATTACTGAATGGAATTAAGGAACATTTTAGCTTATAAAACATGCATTTTGTAAAATTTAAATGAAAGACGTTTCTATTTTGAGACTGCCAGAACATCAAAGTCAGGAAAGAAGAACATGCACTAAACCACAAAATTTATCACATGACACAAGTTTGATTATTCCTGTAAATTGGCATAAAAGTCATTTCAATGTACAGAATAAAGGTTCTAACTTTACTTGGCTGACCTGCATTACATTGGTATGAGGAAACAACATAATGAACATAAATTACTTTTGTTTCCTTTCAAACATTTTATTTTAAACAGATCAGAATAATCAGTTGTAAATCAAGATAACAGTCTATATGCAAGTTATACAAAATAAACATTTCCTATCACAGTATGAAAAAGACCAATAAATGGAAAGTGTTAGAATCTCATCTTGCAAACAAAAAAATTTGAAACCCTGAATTAATATGTTTCAATAAAACCCAAAACAAGATTTTTAAAACAACCTAAACTCCTCAAGATGATTTGGTAAAATCCATGACTTAAAAAGTCATTTACAAAAAGGGTTGATTAAATATTGACAAAAAGACCTTCAAAATTACATACTACCATATAAAAAGGACTGAATTTTCTATAAAAATATCTGCTTGTTGCTTGATAAACGAGTCCCAAAAACCTGTATTGATACTCACAGGAGCTTGTATTGTTTTGTAATATTCAATACAAGGGATGTCAATCTCTCATTTCTCCTGCAACCTAAATAATATTTGAAACCAATGCTTCAAGCCACATGTCGCAGTGTAAAAGTTTAGCAACAAAGTTAAGCTCAGAGATTTGACATTCTGGACTACAAATTTAACTTAAAACGAACGTCAGTCCGTTTTCTAATCCAGGTTTACTCCAAATATTCCCACCACGTTTTTCCCATTCGCATATCTAGGTTGGAATGTGAGGTCAGAGATATTTCCTATAAAAAAATTGGAATTTGCTGCCACGTTGCAGTAACAGCACATGGTAGTAGCCTACCATCGGGCCTAGCAAACTTAAATTTTGTTACATCGAGTCATACCTGCGTGAAATCAATAGGGAAAAATGATTTATTTGTCAGATATGGCAAATATTCATTATGTCTTTAATCTGCTGACAGACTAAACAAAACTACAACATAGATGAAACCTTACCCAGTATTCGCAATTTACGTTTCTAGTCACGACTACGACATCGGATATCTCAAAATATTTATTTCAAGAACAATGCCAGAAACTTGTCATTGTAGCCACAATCTGGGCAGTCATATTCATCACGCATATAGTACATGTCAAACCTGTTAGTCACGTGCTACAACAAACCCAGTGTAGTTGTTTTTGGAATAAATATATACAGAATTTTTTTTATTCTTTCGTTTTGTGTCCTCTATTATTATAAACAGTATATGACTTGCATTTAATATTTTTTTCTACAACATTTGAAATGGGTTATTATTGATATCATGTGACTACTGGATCTATGATGTCATGAACATGTGGGTTGCGAAATTTGTGTACTCGTGTGATTATGCCCAGCGGTGCAAATTTTGATTACCAGGTCAAATTTCATCAACGCCATAGTTTCATCTTGTCTTTCAGAAGATTAAAGAAATAACGACAGAAAATTTTTCAGAAAATATTTAATTTTCATATCGATTTCAAACAGATATGATACAATGTTACAGCATTTAAGTTTGCTAAGACATCTGGTAAGCGACATTGCTTTGCCAACACCATGTTGGCTTCCAGTGATGATAGACTGGCTTTCAACTTTACATTTAAGAAAGGATGCCGATATCGAGCTGTCTGTGCAACAACCAGTATATTAGCCAAATCTAATACACTGAAATGTTTGGATTGACTCGACAAATATGTTTATGGCAAGCACCTAAATGATCCATTTTGCAATCTCCGAATATTCTTATCAGAACTCAATAAATTTAACTCATAATCAGTTCAGTTATGACTCAAATACATAATTGTTCTGGCATCAATTTTTGGTGGAAAATTCCAGGGTTCTTCCCGACTTTCATCAAAATTTGCAAACTTCAGGGACTTTTTACGGTCGGGAAAAATTTATTATTTCTCCCAACTTTTTCCCGATTTCCCGGTAGTGTGGGAACCCTGTATATAATTATCTTTCATCTTTCCTGAGTGTCGAAACTTCTGTGAGGTAATGTTCAACATGAAATCACAAAATATTAAAATAGAGTTGTTGGATAAATTTACAAAAATATACAGCTAATAATATTGCTATATGGAATTCTAATAATATTCTGCCATACAGAATTTAGAATTTAATCAAAAGTATGTTATCTACAGACACTGGTTCAACAATTGCTGTACAGATTTATTATCTCCAAAAAACTAAAATCTCATGCATACCAATTAATGAAAACAATTTTATGTAAATGTTACTGTCAAATATAAAAATTAAACATAAACCAAATGAAATATATATTCATACAAGGAATATTTCATTTTTACATTTGCACTAATGAATTAAACATTGTTTAATTCACAAAAGTGATGCACTCCTTCATTAGAAGAATAATTGAATCACATGGCATTATTTCATGTAAGGCACTATAAGTGCGGTTGAAGCATTCATAAGTGTCTTGTGCCCTTTGCTGCTGAATTAATATTCTAGATAAATCAATGAACATTTTAAAACAATGTTCAAAGTAAGAAAGTCACACAGAATCACCAATAGCTGCCTCGTGGTAAATACACACCAGTAATTTTGAGTACTACTGCCATTTTACAACTTTCCTATATGTTTCTTCACTGCTGTCATGTCTTTTACTGCTGTCATGTCTCTCACTGCTGTCAGTGCCATTTGAAATTTGTTTTGGTTGAATATCTGGATTAATGTCCTCTGCAGAATTCCTTAGTGAAGATAAATTCCTGTCCACAGATAGTTCTCCTGCAAAGACAGACTGAATGTGAGAACCACTGATCTCATTTCATCCAAATGGAAAGGTTTCCAAGGTTCTTATTTTTCTGATTTAACACCCCCCCCCTTTGAATTTAAGCAATGTTTACCATGAAATAAATATATGTTTGTCAAAAAATATACAATTCCAATCATGTGAAAATCTGACCAGCTCATCCACATTAGGATAAAAACAAAGGACACCTAATATCAGTGCATGCATTATGAATATAAAACTAAAAAATTTCACACTTACCTTTTACACCTCTGCATAAGCATATATAATAGGTACTGGAAAGTAATACCAAACAAAAAAGTGTCCAGATCCCCTCTGAATAAGCACAAAGATTAGATACAGGATAGCAATATTAAAAAAAGTGTCTTGACATCATTATTTTAATCAAAAACACTTCCATCCCTATTGCAAATAATTCAAACAGTGGTTTTGTCTTTGATGAACATTTCCCCTCTAGGACCTTGACCTTTGAACTGTAAAGAAACCAATTATTGATAAAGCACCCTTGTTCCTTAATAAACTTCAATCCTTCATGATGGTCTTGTCCCTTAATAAACCTCCATCCTCCATGATGGCTCTGATAATGCTGTGATGGCTATAACCATGACAAAAGTAATTTTTTTTAAAGGTCCGTAAAAAAATACTGATGCATACTACCTTTTGCATCTGTTGTTGCTGAAGAGGAGAAATGTGAATCACATAGAAATAAGATTAACTGCATACATACTGAACCAATAGTCAAACTAAGATCTTGCCCAGGGGTCTTGCTGACAGCTACCTACTGGCCAAATGCATGGGCAGATGGTAAAGTAAATCTGAGTCTAGGATGCTTTCTGTCAAAATTTCTTCCCATGATTTTGAATGCATTTGTTATGAAAGCAGTTCTTTCAGGCTTTCTGCATTTCTTTGATATACAATCATCAACATATCTGAAAAGCCTTAATGCATGGATGCATTCTTATTGGTTCAGTTATGTTCAACGTTGTTCAAATTGTTGTTCTAATTTTAATAACTGCAGTCACATTTGATGGAGGATAGGCATAATTCATTAAAACCTTTATGCCACAACACTTTCCGTCAAAGATGGATAATTATGTTCAGAAATTGTCATTCAGTCATTTGTGGATTTTTAATTTATTGGTTGTAACAATTCTGTGTTCATAAACTAAGTAACAGAAAGCAAAAGAAACCAGCAAGTTTTGTAAAACTTTACAAATTATCTAATTATCAAAATTATACCAAAAAAATCAAAGATGAACTTACAGTATTATGGAGTGAATCCAAAATAATGTTCACGTGTGTATATAATGAAGATAATGAGAGCACCCCACTATTCATATGGGTACATAACAGACACAAAAGAGCATTGTCTCATATATTTAAACGTGTGCATAATTAAGACATGGGGGCACCCCTATGTTCAAATGTGTACATAGTGAAGATAGAGCACACCTATGTTCTTCACACATTTACATAATGAAGATAAGGGAGCACCAATGTGTACACAAGACAAAGGAGAGCACCCCTATGTTCATGTGTGTACATAATGAAGACAGCACCCCTATGTTCACATGTGTACATAATGAAGATAGGAGACATACCTGTTTACTCTCACACCAGGAGAAAAAAAACCTCTTATTTTTGGGGTTGTTCCACACCTACCTCATGATCTCATAATATCTCCTGGTTTTGTAGAGAGCTCCCAATTATTACATTGTCAATTTTCATTTCTCCTAAAAAATCCTAAACAAATAGATATATCATATGCAATCCATAAAGGCCATTTTCTATTTTATCACCAGTGAATATTGCTGTGAAGAAATAATTATTATCACACTGTAAAGAATGTTTTTCTTCAGTAAATAATAAGTAAAGTTTAAACATTATTTGCATACATTTATGAGTGTGTTTTTTGTATTTTTAAAAAATTAACAAAATGGCTTTAACAATATTAGTCATATCACTATCATGTCTGCAGTGTGGCAGTTTATAGTGGTGTGTAGCACTGAGGCATCATGCCACAGACATGTAGCATCATGCCCCACCCAGTCACATTATCCTGACACCAGGAGGACCAGTCCTAACACTAACCTCTTAATGCTGAATGCCAACCGAAGCAGCTGACTAACATTTTTAAAAGTCCTTTTTATAACTCAGCTGTGGTTCAAACCTGTGACATTGCTACATCTGAGGCAGATGCTAACCACTAAGGCCACTGGAATAGTTGTACATTTATGAAGTTTCGTTTAAGATCTCTACATCAATACCAAAATATAAAAAAATTTAATCCCAATAAAAAATACACCTCAACAATAAAATTGTCAGCAATTAGTTTCTATCCCAAGAATGATTACTGTGAATGCTGTGTAATTTTCTCTACAAGCAAAATAGCATCTCTATTCCTGCCAAAGAAACTTACAGGAGTAAACATCTGGCACTGTTGTACCATATATATAAACATTAATTACCATCATTAAATTAAAATAAATAATGAAAACAAATATCACGCAGCCTATGTGCCCTAAAAACATTAATTCAGAATAAATGTTATTTAGTAAACTGTGTTAAATGCCTAATGGCTTGCCAATAAGGAGATAAGGTGGGATAAATAATGTGGGATAAAGGATGTTCAAGATGGCCGCTATCGTTTAACCGGCTTGAGGCAGCTGTCCCGGATTTTGTGCTGTTTTTCATGATATATGTGCTTGTTGTCTGTCTTCGTCTGCGTTATTGTGTTCATCATGCACTGGCTGTTCCATTCGAATGTGTTTCTTCATCTTCCAATGTATTGAAAACGAGAAAAACTAGACTTTTTCTCAGCTGTCTTGCTCCACTGCTACAACTTCCTTTGTTATCGAACAAACCGCCACCATGTGATACTCGCCAGTCCACCTGTTTATGCTATGATGGACCCTCATTAATTGCATTAAATGATCACTCCTTGGCTCTCCACACTACATTGTGCACTAGACTAAACGACCTGGGACTACATTCATCATTCCATAACTGTAAATGGAAGCGAAAAAAGAAGCGTTGTTTCAAAGCTGGCTGGCGTAAAACAGGAAGAAGAATTCCAGTTACCTCCCTTTCACCCTTTCCGGCACAGAAATTTAAAAATTTGGCCGTTAATTTAGACAACCTAATTCAAATCCCAATTAAATTGTCAACTATCGAAGAGATACCACTGCGCATCTCATTATTCAATGCCCAATCAGTAGGACCATCGGAAAAGCGCACAGAAATAGTTAATTTTATCAACGATCAGAATATCAACGTCTTTTTCCTGACAGAAACTTGGCTAAAAACATCAGGCAATGAACCCAAGTGTGCAGATCTAACACCCACCGGTTACTCCATCAAGTCGTTCCCCCGCCACTCTTGCGGAGGTGGAATTGCTGTCATCGCAAAGAACTCCATGATCAACCGTCTTAACTACACTACAACCTTCAATTTCTACCACA